>JAGFZM010006118.1:0-10732 GCA_017657215.1 Limnothrissa miodon
GGGAATGGGTTCTTGGTGGCCATAAACGTGGCAGATTGCTTCTCTGCTACAGACAGAGAGAGAGAAAGAGAGAGAGAGAAAGAGAGAAGGAGAGAAAGAAGAGAGAGAAAGAGAGGAGAAAGGAAGAATGAGAGAGAGAAGACAGTCACGGAGCTGAGGTAGCCAAACACAATTTACAGTAAGACAAAGATGAGGGATTGGACAGTGACAGCTATAAATGAAATGCTGCTCTCCAAACAGCCGTCTGGCACGCTGGTCCTCCTTCACCTTGGCTCTCACAACACGGCCAGGAGCATTGTCAGACTGGGGCTTAGTGTGTATGTGTGTGTGTGTTTGTGTATCATTCATTCATTCAGCTCATTCACACTTTCTCTCTAGCAGAAAACAAACAGGCATGGCTCCTGCGGTCCCCTCCTGTGCAGGCAATGCCTGAGCTGTGTATGCTCACGAGAACAGACAGCTAGAACTGCAAATAAATCAGTCTGTTCTCTACTCACAGGGCCTTCTGCTCTCTCTCCCTCTCTCCCCTCCTCTCTTCCCTCTCTCTCTCTCTCTCTTTCTCTGTTCTCTTTTTCTCCCTCTCTGCAGGGTTTTACTCTGCCGTTAAAACTCCATGGGTCCCGGCTCCATTGTCTCTGTGTCTCTGCCCAGGCACCCAGATTCTCATTCACAGATCCAGAACTTGTCCCGTCAGCCCCCAGGCAGAGAAGTCGAGTCGTAGAGACGTAGAGTTGCAACACTGCTTTCTGCCTAGTTGAGTGTTAATTGCAAGTGATTGTGAGATGAAGCAGAACAATGTTTCTGTCAGTATAGGCTGCAAAAAATCTAGAATCAGAATCACTCCGAATCAGAATCAGAATCAGACTCTAATGGCTATTTGCAAGTATACTTCAGGAATCTGCCTACATTGTGTGTTTAGTTCTCTAGACAAGCAACAAGGACATCCATCAGTATTCATCCAGTGCAAGAGCTCCTATGGACACATAATGGGTATCAAGACAACAGACTCTAATGATCCTTCTCGGGCCAGTTATGTGTGGTGTCGTGTGCTGTGCGTCAAGGCAAAGAACAGATGAACACAACTCTACTAACTGCGCCTCTGTTCTCCGTTTCAAGGTCAACACACACATGAATAATATCAGTGAGTGTGTGACGCTGTCTAGAGTGTGTAGGAAACTGTGCCAGTCTCTCTATGGTGAGTCAGAGCCTAGTAGAGACTCACAGAAAGGAGGGCCAACCGACGTCTCGTGTTTGTCTCACCACAATCATATAACCCTGGCCCAACTCCATGTTGTACATGACTGACTATAAACATTACATTAAGTGTGAAAATGTAGTATGAATATTAAATATGAATTGTGTTTGTGTGTGTTTGTCTGTGTCTGTGTGTGTACTGTAAATAGCCTCAGAAAATAACTCACTGCATCAAAATATTGAGCAAATTTGAGCCGCCCAAATTTAGGCATGCAGGCTATGTCAAGCATCATTATCAACACATTAATATTAGCTTGATTTTCCCCCCGCAATGCTTTCCACTCTGATGAGCAGTGGAGCTATTTAGTGTTCCTCCAGTCATACGGCAACAAGCACATCGGGCCCGTGGGTGAACAGGCCAACTCCACTCAAACTGTTTCTCTCCAGCTCAGTGTGAAGCAAACGTCTGTCTCCACACCTTACAAAACCACAGCCGCAAACGTCTCTAGTCAATGTCACGCTCAAGGACGAAGCATAATTAATAAAGAGAGGAAATGGCATGCAAAAACACACACACACACACACACACACACACATGCAGGGAGAGCTCTAATACACTTTCACTGTCAGGTATGGCATGTTAAGCTCAGCTGAGAGGAAACGGGAGAAACGCTGCCCACACAGAAACAGCAATTTTTCAAAAGCCCATTTTTGTGACAGGGTGAGAGATACATATAGTCGGCTTTAATGTTGCTGGGCAGCAGGGATTAGATTAACTGCTGGAATTAAATGCTCTAAACTAAATAAGAGAAAATAATAGAAGCGTTAAAGATAATGATAAGTTTACAGTAGTTTTTTTTGTAATGGTGTGTACAAAATATGTCAGTGGGATCTATGTAGTATCTATGATTGTGAATTTAATTGTACTATTTTTTGAGACTTGATTATATCCTACAATTTGGATAATGTAATAAAGCTAAAGAAAAAGAGGTAAACCTCACTGATAATACTAAAAGAAAGACTTTATAGGAAATACTTGCCTACAATGTATTTCTCTAAATGTTTGGCATGTCCACAAAAGGCATATTTAGGTAATAATTAAAAAATACTCCATATTTTTCTTTAATTTGTTTTCTTCTTGGTCTTGTAGCCTAAATTTCTATTTCCAAATCATATTTTCTGAACTGACTATTAAAGTATATTTTGGGGAAATGGTCAAAGTTTCGTTTTCACTGGAGGATTGGGTTTTATGGACTGATTTATGTGTAGGCTATCATTTGAATTAAATTGATTTAATTTTATTCTTATGCTATTTTAATTTATTCTAATTATGCCTTACTGTGTCACTCCCCCTACTAATCAGCTTGCTGTCTCTCAAGACGAGTGTTACTTTGCTTAAGACCCATAAAATTGGAATTACTAAAAGGTAATCACTCTGGACTGTAACTCAAATTGAGGGATGTGTAAGCGATGTCACCTCATCAAGGCAGACGACGCCCATAGTGATTCTGAGAACGTCATTGATGGTTTGTTACCTGAAATCACTGTATGGATGAATTATCCAAAATCCGGCGGATTTAACCCGCTCCTGTTCCCTCTCCACAGCCTTTTCGCTCCCAAACATCCGTAGAGAAAACTTGTTGACCCCAGGCTGCAGCATAGCCCCAAACTGCCTGTGCATGAATCCTGCTTGATAATATCTCTCGTCATCCGGTAGAATTTGTTCAATACAATCCAACTTTATGAACCCCGACTGCTCATCGGGGGAGCCGTGCTGAGCTACGCCGCCGCTGCCTCCAGCTCCACAGCCTTGCGCACCTTGGTCCGCTCCGCCACCAATCGCTCCAGGGGGACCTTCCTCACTCGGGGTGACATCTCCTTCCGTGATGAGGCGCCTCTCCTCCGCCGAGTCTGGGTCGTGCACATGCCGACTGGTGATAGAAGACAGGCTGCCCCGGAACCTTCGGCAATCCCCGTTTGAGCTGGTTTTCAAGGGTCTCCCGATGTCCGTTTCCATGATCACCGAATCTCCGCTTTTGGTCTCACCGATGCCTTTGAAGCTTCCCCCAGAGGTCGGCGGTGGCAGGGGTTTCATCCTGATGCTTTTCCTTCGGGTGTCCTTGTCGCCGTCTTCCTCATCACCCATGATCGAAGCTTTCTGCCCAATGTGCTGTGGCAAGCTGTAGAGCCTTTTACGCATGGAAGAATGCAACCTGTCCATTATGACATTGAAACAACGATGTGGTCAATAAACATTAAATAAAAAAAAAGATTCCAGAAACTGACTGTTATTGTTCTGAATACTGCCACGAATCCCACAGCTCCCTATCTGTTACTGAACAGACACGTTCTGGAGCTAGTGCAGAACCACGCGAGCCATACACTGATACACATGATACGGACAGCTTTGCCTGTGGTGCCTAGGCAGGAAGATCATCTGGAATTTTACCTGACAGTTAAAATACGCCTCTTCGCGCAAGGGTGACAGGCTATCCCGTTCCACCATAACACTCCTGTTGCAAGGCACTGTATTGCTCTGATCCGGCGACCACAAAGTCATAAAAAAGACTGGAAGCCACCTCGGCATGACATGTGAGGAAAGTGGCGACCCGACGGATGGTGGGGAGGGAGACGCGGAGGTCATGAATAACGAGGCATACTTCCCTTCCCTGCGCAAAGATTGCTATCTGCTGCCTGTCAATAACAAACAATGTAAAGCAAACATGTAACCAACATCAGCATCCGAGAGGCGCTGACATCACTGATCTAACATCCTGAGTTTTCTGGTGAAGAGGTGAATATTCATGATGATCTATTGGGTTGCCATAGGAGCGACAACAGCAAATCAGCTCAGCCCACCTTAGACTCGGTTAAAGGGGTAGGTCTAGAGCGGATTCCACCTCATTGGCAGATGACATGTTCTATAATCAATTGTGCCGGCAACCTACTCTTGCGCATCACCCTCATCCCTCCACTTACTACATTCAGTTGAGCGCAAAACACAAAACAAATGAAGCTGTTGTGTTACAGGTTCAAATTGTCATGCATGGCCTTTTCACCTCATATTTGCCAAATTCTAACGATGTTTGGCAGAGCCTAACACAAAGCTGATGTAGGCTATGCCAGCTAGATTTCACAAACTGCTTTATTTGTTGTAAAATCTTTAAATTCCGAGAGACCTTTTTCTTGTGTAATTTGTGCTATACACGGCAATATGTTAGCCTTCCATGATGTATGGTGTTTTTAATATAATAAAAATTTAGCCACTGTCATATCAACACCTTGTTTCAAAACAGACGTGCAGAAAAAAATGACATGCATTTATTTGAAGTGAGGGCACGCGCACTAGCTATTGCTGCTAACTCCTCAAGTGACACAGAAATGGCAGACACAACAATAGCCAAGTCTGTCTGGAAACTAAGGCGATATGGACGTCTTTTACCGACAAACAACAAAGACAGTGCCAATACTTCTTGGAAGTTAAGTGTCAGGTTTAATTAGCCTGTTTTCTATGTAGACTTGTCCTACGAATTAGCTAACTGCTAAGGCTAGCTAGGCGGGCTAGCCTGTCTGAGCATAAATAACTGGATTTTAGACATTTAACGTTAAATGAAATAAACAAAAAAGAAGGTTGCGCAGTTAATTTGCGTAATTCTAACTTTTAGGCCAAATTTCTACATTTGCCACTTTTCTTACAGACAAAAAAATTGAGTGTTAACTTAGCCTCATGCAACAGCATGTTTTTGTTTTTGTTTTCAGTGTTTGTTAACTTTCAGTATTTGTTGGGTTAGCCTAGTGTTTGTCAGCTATCTCAGCTGATTCAGTGTTAATAAGTGATCTTTTCTTGTCAATAGTGCCCTTACCTTTCTGTATCCAAAGATTATACTCTGCTGTACCTCAACAGGTGTATGACTCCAACGGAAAAGATGGTCAGGTGGAGCTAAGCATTCTGGAGTCCGGTCATTTTCTTTTATCTCAGTCGGAAGAGTTATTGGTGAGTGTTTCAGCATTTCTTTTGGTGACACTTTTAAATGAAATAAATTAACAATTAACTATGTTTCTTTGATTAAATCTTCCTTTATTCTTTCGTGTGTATTTTTGTATTGTTTTTTTCTCTAGTGATAGCATAGCATTCATTTTTTATTCAGCCCTGTGAATGGATATGCCCAATAAAAGTCATTGTGTTTCAAAACCACTTCATTCCACCTAAATACATTTTTTTGCATAGTCCATGGGATTCCTTAGGCGTACAATGGGAAAACCTACACTCACTCACTTGACATAGTCTATTAGATATTAGTCATTAATGTGCTTTTTCGATTTTCTTTTGATTTTTTTTTAATGAATAGGGGGCAATTAATCATGGCTGCTTGCTTTGTCTAGGACTCCTTGTCAGCCACAGTAGCGGGCATGTTTTTTATTGTCTGTGTTTCATTCTACATTGACACAGCCAGTGGAGCATCAGTGGGGGCAGTGTTACGTCCTTGCAAAGAAATGGGGTGTTTATTGCTTGCACTAGAGAAATAAAGAGGTGTTAAAGCGACAAACCCAGGCATTTGTCGGCAGAATATCCCTTCTCGGTTTCTATCTCCACTTTTATTCTCTCCTCTGCCCGGATTCATATGCTTATCGAAATCAAGACACGTTTACAAATTTATTAGCATTTTTCATGACTCCATGACAGGTCAAGAATATCTTCCCCCTTTCTTATTATAATAAACAGTTTTGTCCAAAAAGAAATTACATAACAGAAAGATGAGTCAGCACTGTACCTTTAAATCATCAGAAAAAAAACCTTCATGCTGATCTGTATCAGATCATTATGTAGTGAATAATGTGTAATTTTCATGTGTAGAATTGGCATGTGCTGTAGCCTGTATTCAAAGGGTCTTCAGCATGAACAGTCATTCAGTGGAGCACAATGGTTCATCTTGGATTCAGCAGCTTCCTTAAAGACACTGCGTAACAAAGGCAGGTCCGAGTTGATTGGTTTAAATGTTCCTTCCAGTTGAACGTGTCACTGAGCTCAGGAAAAATGAGCTTTAAGGCCTTATCCAGATTGCCCTGACCTCAGAGTGGATGGGATTTTATACTCATCCAGCCTCACCCTTCTTTATGAAACTTATTCAACACCAGACACAAAAAAAAGAAGAAAAAGAAAAAAAGATTAAACAAGTCAGTACTGCCATTTACCACCTTTAGCTACTGCAGTTCTTCCTCTTATTTCAGAGCGTCCTCACTGGAGTGCCACCCTTACATCCATGTGCCCTTGCATCCTTGTGCCCTTGCACCCTCACGCCCTTGCATCCTTGTGCCCTTGTCCCCCAGCCCCAGTGTTCCTCTCTTGGAAGGTCCTCAAAATACCCCCCAGCCCCCAACACACAGACACACACACACACACACAGACACACACACCCTGTGTCTCTTTAACTGAGAAAGAGAACTGGGTTAATGCTGTGGTTCATTTCTTTTCGTAATACACTTAGTGCTCATTGTGGCCCCTTGTTAATCATTATAATAACAACAAAAATATGATAGTAAAAAATATAAATATATATATATATATATATATATATATATATATATTCAATCCTTATATAGCTTACCTACTTTGCCTCAGCTGGAGGAAGACTGCACTGATTCAAGTGCCCTGTCTTTTCTGAGAGCAGTGTTGACAGCTCACCTCCTGCAAATATCTCTGTGTGTGTGTGTGTGTGTGTGTGTGTGTGTGTGTGTGTGTTTGTGTGTGCGCATGTGTGTTTAGGGGGGCGGGTTTGGGAATTTGATTTGTATGTGATAGGTTGTACCTGACCAAGTGTGTTGCACCTGACAGAGTCTGTTTTGTGCGTGTGTGTATCTGTGTGTGTGTGTGTGAGTGAATGTGTGTTTGTGTGGGTGTTTGTGTATGCGTGTGTCCTTGCGTGTGTATGTGTTTGCTAGCATGTGTGTGTGAGACTGCGTGCATGGCTGATTGTCAGGGTGGGAGGTTTGCACGATTAGTAAAGCATCTTTGCTCACATCTTAGCAAACCAGTAATTGGATGACGAGGGTGGGGTGAGGGTGAGGGTGAAAACGTTAAAAGAAAAAAAAAAGCCCTCGTTCTCTGTACTCGTACTCAGTGTGATATTTTGCTTTGCGGGAGCGTAATGTTAATGTGATCCTCTCAGCGGGTCTCTGCGGTAAAGGAAAACCATAATCTGGTTGCAATCTTGAAGTTTGTTGATGAAATGCTCTCTTTATGTAACTGAGCTGATATACATCGTGCTTACCAGCCTCAGCATCAGAGGACGCCCAGCAGCCAGCAACCCTGGCCTGCTCCACTGGTCCCGTCCACAGTCATTTTAAGCCTTCTTGTGATCTCAGTATGTTCAGATAGAATTGGACAATCAGCAAGGCTTTAGCTAAGATGAGGCCCAAATTGACAGAGTGCAAAGCTTAGCTGGATATGTTTTTAGTGGGCCAGAGCATTGAATCATGTAAGGTAATATAGCACAGGCCGTTTAGAACATCAACCGACTCTGGTAATAGACAATCCCCTTTATTTCTCCCCTGTGTTTTTGTGGTCATGGGACAGAGAAATATATGTAATATGTTTGAGAAGAACACGTGCTCTGTATTTCTTTGGAGATAAGAGGATTTGTGTGTGTGTGTGTCTGGCAGCATCAGGTTTGGGAAAAGCTGATTGTCTGCGTTGTACACTCAGTGGCAGAGATATAAACTAATGCCCCCCCCTACACACACACACATGTACACATACACACACACACACACACACACACACACACACACACACACCATGAGAGGGCCAGAGTAGTGGGAGAATGTGCAAGCGCATCTTTGTTGGATGAGTCAGTATCGCCCTCTACTGGTCCAGTTGAGGTAGAGTTGTCCTGTGGCCAAGTGATGACTCCGAGAGTAGTTAACCTTGCTGAAACTGCTGTAGCCTGATAGCGGTTACGCATGATAGTGAATTATATTAATTTGGTGTATTATCAAGTGATCTTTTTTATGCATGTTTTTTACATTTCCATTTTTCTATCATGATATTTGGATACCGGATTTAATAAATAATACATGTTATATTTATTATTTTATTTCAATCAGTAACCTGTTAATGTGTGGATGGATGTTTAACAGGAGGGGTTTTCCCTGATAAATGCTTCAAGCTTCCTGAAAGTGCAGAAGAAGGCCGATGTTTTGCTCTTTCAAGCCACCTTGAAGGTGAGTAGACACAGTGTTTGGGTGTGTGATCATTTGAAGGTCCATTATAATGCCTGATACTCCTCATCCATCTACTGCAGCAAGCACTCCTATTAGCCTGCACCCAGTAATTAGATTATTAGATTATTAGATTACATTCAACTTTGTTGGCATTACACATGTATAAACACAGAGTAACGAAATGCAGTTTAGTATCTAATCAGAAGTACAAAAAAACAGCAAGTGCAAAATATATCAGTTTAGTAATATTCACAGTGAGTACTCTACATATATCAGCTTCAGTGTGCTATATAATACAAATGGGTTAGTAAGGAGCTGTAGAATAAACAATGTGTATAAATACAGTACTGTACAAACAGATAAGTATATGTTAGTGTAAATATCAGATATAGAGAGTTATGTACAGTTTTAAGATATGGTGTTAATAATATGGTCAATTAATTACAAAACACAGTCACAGTAGTGTAATAAGTAGTAGTAGTAGTCTCAATACAATCTCAGGCAAACGTTTTGGCACCCTTTGATCAATAACATATTTTGGACATTTTTAAAAATAATTAAAAAAAAAGGTGAACACAGTCTCTCCAGGAAAGGGATGAAAAGCACAACATTTTCAGCAAACATTGATGCATAGATAACATTTTTGTGTAATAAATTAAAAATGAATAAATAAATAAATAAAAACGTAGTTATGGCACTTTGTAAAAGTCTGGATGTTTGGAGCTGTCTGGATATTTGGAGCCTATGTGGACTTTTCCCACAATAGACGGACAGGCCTGACGTCTGATGCTGGAACACAATATCTGCTACATTATCTGTGAACTAAGGGTCCCTGGGAGGGCCATAATAGTCAGCTGAACTGATCTATTTTGGGGATGTGCAATTCTTCCATTTAAAAGCTACTCTGATTAACCTGGGAAGCAAATAGGCCAACAAGATATTTGTTGTATATGTAAATATTTACATGGCAGTGTGCCACTCCAATCACTGCCTTTAATGGATGCCTTTGAAAAGGTGACTACGCGTCGTGTTAAAGAGCTTGTTAAGGATCCTTTGGATATTTTTTTTTTTTTATCTGTGGACATATTTTGCAATGCATATTTTGCCCTGGGCACATTTTGAATGATGTTCAGGCATAATGAAGCATCAATGATTCCTCATGATTCTTGAAGAGAGTGATTGAAGTCCCTCTCTCCCTCCCCCTCTTCTCCCTTCTCTTTCTCCCTCCTTCCTGCCTATTTACACTCTAAAACAATAGCCATGAAAGTAGGTCAGTCAAGTGATGCGTGCACTAACATCTCCCGTGATCCTGCAGGAGAGGCTGTTAGGATTCACCCCATTGTTATTCATCTCAAGTGCTACCTTTGCATCCTAATGCTGTGTCACACCGTGACCTCCAAAGCAAGCCTCAAAGGCAAAAGTTTGCAACGGCTGCTGCTACAGCAAGACGGGGGGGGGGGAGTTATGTTTTATCCAGCTGCATCTTTATGCAGATGGGGAGGATCTCCCTGTCCATGAATACTGATTGCTCTCTTAAAAATGTCCTGATCTGAAGCCTGGGAGAAAACCAAAGAAACGCTTAAACCTTCAAATAAAAGCAACACACACAGAGGCGACTCTGCTATCCGCTCGGCTTTGTTGGTGGCGGTGGGCCGGCGAGTGAGAGCGAGTGAGAGCGAGCGTGAGCGTGCGAGAGGCTATTTTGTATTCCCAAGGAAAACACTAATAAGACTCCAACCCCGCGCAGAATGACTGTCTTTCTGTGGGGGCTTTTCCCAGGCCCTCGTCGGCAGACGCCAGAAGAAGATGGATGTCAGGAAATGACTAATGTGGTAATCCACGCGGCGGAGGGGTAATCTCCCGCTGTAATTGGTTAAGTGACAGCTGCAGTGCACCCTGGGTATATTTACTTCCTGCGATAAGGCAGTGACACGGGTGTGTGGCAGTGTGTGAGGTGCGTGTGTGAGGCGTGTTTGGCAGGGCCAAAGCTTGCTGGGACAGCACTTTAATTGCCAATTAAATGGTCCGGATGAAATAGATCTGAGTCACGACACGCATGCCAAACAGCCTTGGCACACGCCGCCCTGGCGCAGAAAGCAAATATTTCCCCTTTTTCTGCCTCTTCTGGGCTTTGCTCTGTCCCACTCGTGCTCTGTACCTGTGTCCCGCATGCTCGCTCTATTTACATTTCTATCTCTTTTTTCACCTGCTTGTGCTCTCTCTCTCTCTCTCTCTCTCATTCCTTCCCTCAATCTGTCCATTCTTCCCCCTCTCTCTCTGTCTCTCTCTCTCTCTGTCTGCATCTCTCTCTTTCCCC
>JAGFZM010006119.1:457-20432 GCA_017657215.1 Limnothrissa miodon
CACACACACACACACACACACACACACACACATTATTTTATTGGGCCAAAGCTCTGATGTAATCATCCACAGACAGACTCCAGTTGATATGGGTGGGGGGCTGGTGAGGCAAGGGCAAGTGCTGCCAACTCATCAAAAGCCAACAAAGCACACAGCTGACAGAAACACAAACAAACACTCATGACTGGACACAGTGTACCTCAAACACACACAAGGTTTACATACATGAAACCCTTTTAAAGACCTTTCAGTGAGGAACGATCCTCATCACCATCATCACACACAAACAGACTTCGACCACTCTGAAGGAGAAAGGAGGCAAGTGAGTGTCCTGATTATTCCTTTGACAGTGACGTCATCCCGGAATAAGGCTTTGACGTGAGGGCAGCAATGACCTGTCTGTAGTGCAAATGTGGGTGCTGGCCAGCAGTTTAAACGGTGATCAAAGGAACCAGACAGGAGGTGTGGGGATAAAGCTTAGCACTGATCGGAACGCTGCCCAGTGCTGTCTGCCACCATCTCTAACGGCCTCATCAGCACAAAACAGAGAGAGAGAAAAAGAGAGGAGAGAGTGAAAGTGAGAGTGAAAGTAGGAAGAGGACAGGAGAGTCTAATTCCAACAGCCACAAACATGCAGACACAGGTCTGCGGGTTTGTTCCCCACCACCGGCGAGACATTCAGAGCACACACGTGAAGAACAGTCGTGTCCCGCAGCACATTCTGGCTCCACCCGATCAAAAGCCGCTTCCCAAACCCACAAAGCACAACAATAGCGAGAGGAAAGCCAGAAAGTGTGCTTTTAACTAAACACGCTCCAAACAAGCCCCCCCATATATACACACACACGCATGCTTAGCGGAACAGAGCGTGACACCCTTCAGGACATGAACAGGCCATGACAGCTGAAAGGCTCACTTGTGTAAGAGCAGCACCAGCAATCAACCAACCTCATGGTCCCTCCCTGGAGGGACACACACACACACACACACACAGTATTGATTGCTAATTGATGGACATCCTGAACTCGTGGGTTCAGCAGGCAATGCAGTCTTCTAAAGACTAAAGGACTGATGCATAAGATGGCTGCCTTTTCTGTATGAGAAGCAAATAAGCTACTGCTCAGACCTTCATTTCCAGTCACATGCCAAGTGTCTTATCCTCAGATAGGTCAGCCATTGAGGCCTATTACCTGTTGGTCTGGTACATGATTAAGTCACACGGTTGAGCTCTCATGGAAGTCTGAAAGGGGGAAACTTGGGGGAATGGGAAAGGAGTCAAAGGTGAAGTTTTAGTTACCTCCATTTTGCAGTTCCTCATCTTCGCTCAGTTGCTCGGTCAGGTATTCCAACAGACCATCAAAGATTTCCAGCAGGTTCCGAACAGATTCACAGTCTCCTCGAACAATGTTCTCACCTACAGAAAAAAAAAGTCTCAATCTGACCATGGAACAAGAGAGAGCGGACAGCAACCTGCTGCCAAAATGGCACGCCAGTTGGACAGGCTGATTTGTCACAGCTCGCTCCAGACTAATTTGCAACACAAAAGAACCTGTGTTTTCTTTCTGATGATGAAGAGCAGCTTGATTTCACACAATCTTTTGCTTGCAGGGGAAACCCCTGCACATCACTTGATCATCATTTGACAGGCAGCAAGAGGGATGATGTGAGCGTGTGCAAGAGTGTAATGAATTGGGCCACTGTTTTATCTCACCAGTGATGTGAGAGAGGCTGATGTGGAGATAGTCCAAAGCCAGCGAGTCAATCACAGACTGCACATTGTGGATGTCATCTTCTTGGCTTCTTGGGAAAGCTATGTAATCTGAGGAGGAAAAACAAAACACGTAAAACGTGAAAGGAGAAGCTGAGTTTGAGTTTGTTCTCTGTTGCTGCCTCCGACTAGTGAGTAGTGATCACCTGTCCATGCTTCACACAAGGAAAGCCTTGTTGTGACAGGTCTGATACCCAGCTCTGTCACATTCCTCACTATAACTGCCCTAGTCTCTGAGAAGTGCAAATGTGCAATTAAGTAAACAGTAAGGGGAATAACAGTTCTTTGAAAGGTTTAAGGCAGGCCCGAAACTGCAGGTGAGTAGCAAAACGAATGTGATCCTTACCTGGGACTTTGTCGCTCAAGATGGCTTCATACAGCGCGACGAAAACATTTGCGTCACAGTCTGTCAGTCTATTTAGTCTCAAATTTATGTGGGCTTTGTAGAGGAGATCATTGGCTACTTCTAACCAATCTGGGGAACAATATGAAGACTGAATTAGATTTGTCATAGCAAAAACTTCAGTAACACAGTAATTTAGACGTGCCTATTCAACAGGGCATTTCTGTACACGTCCAGCAAAATGTTACAAGATATCCTGAAAATGTTGGGTAGTTTATTGGGACTCAAGCGCCAAAATTCCTGCCAATGGCGGGACTTGGAGTCCTGAAAGTCAGTTGATGCCGTTTCTACGGTAACGGGCCAAACCCATGACTCGCTGATTTAACGAAACTCGTCAGCGGTTTTAAGCAAGGCTATCATAGGTCTCACTAGGTCGAAACAACTAACTTTATCAAGTCAAACAAATTAATATAAAAAAGAATTGGTTTATGAACTTGGGATAATATTCCAACCGAAAAGAAGGCTAGATGACTTAATCTGACTTAACGTTAAGAGCATCAATCATATCAAGCTACACTTTAACAAAACACTAAACCTTGTATTAATACTAATAAATTCATCTTGGAATGAAAACACCCAAACTTCACCAAGAGGGTACTCTGAATTCTCTCTGTTGCTGTTGTTTACATCTTGGGGACTTTAGATATTTAGAGAAGACATGATAAAGCGGGGAAAGTTATAAACCCATGTATAAATGTTCCCATTAATGCAAATGCAATGTCGATCTGATTTGAGCCAAAACAGCCACATGCTACACACGGCTATTGACGCTCAGTTAATGTTGCAAGACAGTAAAAAGCCACGAACGAGGTAACATTGGTCAACTGCTAACCAGATTATTAGCCTAGCTTGCTAACAAGAGATGAACTTTTACATTCACGTTACAGACTATGTAAACAAATGCCAACTGTACCATTTTCAACCATCAAACGATCTTGTGTATGACGTCGAAAATGTGGGCAATCATCGGCACACTACTTCTGTAAAACATTGCTGACGTTAACATTAACTGACCCGACGAGGGGAAGTTAACTTAATTTTTAGCATAGCCAGCCGGGTTTTGCCAATTTGCTACTAACAGCATCAGTAGAGTTGATTTAAAGAACAACACTGTTAAATTGCCATAATGATTCACCTTGTCTCCAGCAATAAACCTGGCAAAAAAGAAACTTTCACATGAGAGTCAAGAATACTAATGTTAGTGTGAATCAGAAGTAGTTAGTTTTACGGAGCCTAATGCTAACGTTAGCCATCAGGCTATCTACGTACTGCTACGTAGCCTACCACTGAGTTTCCATTACAACCACTAACCTCGTTCCTCGGTTCCCATGAATGTGTTCAGCCAGTTAGCCACACGACTGGCTAGTTCGTAAACAAGACGTCAGTTACTTAAAATCCTTCGTTAAGCTACGGTTTCCAGTTCAAGTTGCCCTGGTCCGCGACATAAGGTCAGCCAAACAATGATAAAATTTCACCAGCGGGTGGCTGTATCTACTGTCTTTCCCTCACATCGTTTGTATGATTACTGCTGAGACGTTTAAAACAAAGTAGCGCGTTGATTGGCCAAGACATTGAAACGCTACTTCCGGAAATACTGTACCAAACAGATTTTTTGATAACATCAGAGCTTAATGCAGCACAATGTTCTGTTTCGTTTTACCACAAATACAAGTCATGAAGCCATTCTCACAACTGTTTGCAACACATCAAATACAAGTACAATTTGGTGTTCAATAAAAAAAAAAATGACGTCAGAGGGCCTGACTACTTCCCTTTTGACTTACGACAATGAAGGAGAGGCATAGGTCCTTCAGAAAAATGATAATGAGAAATTCAATACCCCTCTGCTTTCTAACTAGTAAAAGACCATTTTAAAAGATAAAATAACATTAAAAAGCTGTCTAATGCATATCATCGATGTCTGCCAACAACTGAAAATTATAACGCAAAAACACAATGTCTTAGCCAAGTTAGCACCGCCTAGTGCATTTCCTTAATATTGCATTTTGCAACAACACGGGCAGCACTGAGCTCAGTATTATGGCAGTACATCCAGCCGCGATTCATAGGGCCTCAGTAGATCGGTTGATCGTAGCAATCACATTGCCCTGTCTGATCATGGTCTTTGCTTATGGTTTGAAGAAAAATATTTTCAACTAAGAATTGAATTATGAATGTTGTCTTAATGACCCAAAATTATTAGAAGAGACGCGGAAGGGTAGCGAATATAGCCAATGACAATAGATTTCACATGCTCACACTTGATATGAATTAGGCTACTTGTATTCAGACTTTCAAAAGACAGATAAATGCGAAATCTCTCAACATCATAAAGTAAACTTGTGTCTTCATTATTTCAACTTCCGTTTCCAAATAAGGACAAGAAGTAGTGCGATCGCTTGGCGTACTTATACATTTTGTCTTCATTCCGGTGACGCGACCTTTATATCCAGTTGGTTAGGTTTTTTTTCAACCGGCATTTTCCGTGGCCATTTTCTGTCTCGTTGGACAACTCGACGTAGAATTGGTGTCGGAAATACGCTTGTTCTTGTGTTTATCCGTTTTATTTTAATTTAAAATGCCCGGATATAATGACAGAGACCGTGGTAGAGATAGGGGGTAAGTAGATTTTTTTTATTAACAATCATTATTTGGCGTAGTGAAGCTGGCTAAACAGTGACAACGTCTTCCGTAGTTTAGTACGGAGGACGGTCAGTATTATCTAAAAAACTGCCCAGATCAAAGTGATCAGGTTGTTAACTTGGTGTGATTATGTTTAAGTAGTAGCCAGTGGAATACCAAATATTTTCTGTTTGCATAGACCTCGTGTTCTAAAAGGTCGCTCACATGGTAGCGTGCTAGTTGCCTTGGGTGGCTAACTAGATAAGGAAATGCTCGCCTGCAGGCTAAAATAAGCTAGCTCTCGCTATTTTGCAGCTAGTGGTAGCTCTGTCGTAGATAAGCGGGTTGTTGTGTTTTTCCTCGATGGCAATTGTTATCTATTGCATGACAACAGGCATGTTTGATGTAGTTTTTGATATTTGTTTTAGATTATTCAACTTAATGTTATCAAGTTACCAAGGGGTGAAAATGGATGGTTTTTCAAAATGCCGACCGCTTCGGTCTCCTTTGTTCCTCTACCGGCCAGAATTAAAATGGCAGGAGACTAAAATGTGACGCAGAAATAAATGCGTGCTGTTCTTCACTTGGGAAACGCTTATCGTTTTCTGTGCAGCTGAAGATATTGCCATTGGTTTATGATGTGTAACAATGTGACCGATACATTGTTTTCATTGTATGATGGACGTTTAATGTAAGTAGTGTGAGGGTCGCACGTGCTATGGCCATGCTTTTTCCTGTTTACCTTATTATAATGTTATTTTCTTTACTCTCAACACAGATACGGTGGCCCTCCCCGTTTCGGAGGCAGTCGAAATGGGCCCCCTCAGGGCAAATTTGGCAATCCTGGCGAGAGGCTGCGTAAAAAGCACTGGAACCTTGACGAACTCCCAAAGTTTGAGAAGAACTTCTACAAGGAGCATCCCGAAGTCACAAGGAAAACGGTGGTAGGGTTCCATGTACAGTAGACTGTTGTTCTTTGGACTTCAGGGCAAGTTAAGACAATTAATTCTATCTGTTAAAATGTTATGTTTGTGTTGTTATTGTAGCAAGAAGTTGAGATGTACAGGAGGAGTAAAGAGGTGACTGTAAAGGGCCGGGACTGTCCCAAACCAATCATGAAGTTCCATGAAGCCTCTTTCCCCAGTAAGTGTCGATGGATGACCATTTTTATGCCTTGTTCTTATGCATTCTCACCGCTTTGATGCACATGTTGACAGATGGGTGCCATGTTTGTTGTCAAAGATATATATTTATTAATTCTCTATTTACCTCTGTTAGACTACGTCATGGATGTGATCTCCAAACAAACATGGACTGAGCCCACCCCCATCCAGGCTCAGGGCTGGCCTCTAGCCCTCAGTGGGAAGGACATGGTTGGCATTGCCCAGACAGGCTCCGGGAAAACACTGGCTGTAAGTTAATGGAGGCATTAAAAGGGCAGTTTGGTGTGAATCAATCCATAGGCCTGTTGATCAAGGTCACTGAATGCAATCCGTAGGAATAATGGTGCGTTCATGTGCTGTGGTAATTATGGTAAATACCAAAAGGCGACGCAAAAAGTGCACATGAACACCCCCTCATGTGGTATTTTCTACTGGGCAACTCGTACACGAGTTGACGAGATGATATAACCTTTGAACTTCTCAACATGGCAGCGAACAGCGAAACAATTTGGAATGAGCACTGTGCAGTATTAAATATGTTTTGCAACTGTTAGTGGATAGTTTTTGCTGTCTATATAATACTGTGTCATTGACCATTTTAATATAATGTGTTAACACTTTGTCAGTTTTAAAAATACCGTTATGGTTTGGATTTAACCTTACCTACCCAGAGCAGATGCATTTTCCATGTTGTAGGGTAGTGGATCTTAGGCAACCTAAAATGGTTTTACCCAATAACATCTGAATCTGTAAGTCCATCTTTCATTTCTCCACAGTACAACAACAAAAGCATGTGAACACAACACACTGGTAAATACCACTTTAAAACTGGAAAATATCATCTTTTCCATAGCACATGAATGCAGCATAAGAACCAGAAAACTAAGAAGCTGATGACTAATGCTAAGTGAATACAGCAAAGTGACCAATCAGCCTTTTTTGTATACGTTTTTGTTGTCCTTTTCTTACTGACGGCACTTGATGGGGCTATGTCTTGATTTACACCAAACTTCACTGAAGCCCTCTTAAGCTTCTCTGTACTCTTGACTGTGCAGTATGTGTTTTATTAAGTAATCGGCCTCTTCATGTTTCTCTCCGATATTAATAGTATTTGCTTCCTGCCATTGTCCACATCAATCACCAACCATTCCTTGAACATGGCGATGGCCCAATTGTAAGTACGAGCCACAAACTGCTGCTTTCACGTTGCCCTTTGTGTCCTGGCGGTAACACTTCTCTGTGGTGAGACTTTTCTAATCCAAGCTTCTCTTTCAGTGTCTGGTTCTGGCTCCAACACGTGAACTGGCCCAGCAGGTCCAACAGGTGGCAGCAGAGTATGGCCGTGCCTCACGGCTGAAGTCCACCTGCATCTATGGCGGCGCCCCCAAAGGACCACAGATACGCGACCTGGAACGAGGTGAGGTGCCATGTCGACTACTTAAACATTGCTCGTGAAATTTGTTCCTTGCACTTGCTAACATTTCTGCCATACATCCTTAGGTGTGGAGATTTGCATTGCCACGCCAGGACGTCTCATTGACTTCCTGGAGGCAGGAAAGACCAACCTGCGGCGCTGCACATACCTGGTGCTGGACGAGGCCGACCGCATGCTGGACATGGGCTTTGAGCCCCAGATCCGCAAGATTGTGGACCAAATCCGAGTAAGTAGTTGTGCCCACCCCTTTACAGCAGAGGAGATCTCTCTGGCAGGGGTAGGCCTATAACCCTACTGTGTTGTCTGCTTAGCCGGACCGGCAGACTCTGATGTGGAGTGCCACATGGCCCAAAGAGGTGCGCCAGCTAGCTGAGGATTTCCTGCGGGAATACGTGCAGATCAACGTGGGTGCGCTACAGCTGAGTGCTAACCACAACATCCTGCAGATCGTCGACGTGTGCAACGACGGCGAGAAAGACGACAAGTAAGTCCTCGGCCCTAGAGCCGGCGCTCGCACCACTGCTGAAATGCGTCTTTTGTGTTATGGATCCTGGAGAGAGGGTGGATGTGACAGTGAGTTTTTCTTCCCAACAGACTCCTGAGGCTGCTGGAGGAGATTATGAGTGAGAAGGAGAACAAGACCATTATTTTTGTGGAGACTAAGAGGCGCTGTGACGAGCTCACCAGGAGAATGAGGCGAGACGGGTAAGAAGAGCTCCTTCAGTTTTCTATTCAGAATGCTGCCTTGGTGTCTGTCTGGGTGTGGAATGGTCTGGAATCTAATGGGTTTTGGATGTGTTTTTGTGTTTTTGCAGATGGCCAGCAATGGGCATTCATGGAGACAAAAGCCAGCAGGAACGAGACTGGGTCCTAAACGGTAAACCTTTGACATGCTTGGTGTCCTCTGTTATAACGTCTAGGTTTCAACTTGGACTTTATGTTTGTGGCAAAGAGCTTTTGGCTCTTTTATAATTTTTTTTTTTTTCTTCGTGCCATGTTAAAACCAAAATGTTTAGATATGCAGAGCTCTCTGAATCCTTGTCCTTTGTTTGTTGTGACCCCAGAATTCAAATTTGGCAAAGCCTGCATCCTCATCGCCACAGACGTCGCCTCTCGTGGTCTAGGTCAGTATGCCTGTAGATTAACGGTTTGTCTTTTTCCACACTTTGTGTCGTCCTCTTCACAAAAGACGAGAAATCCCCAACGTCAGACAAAAAAAAAGATCAAATGGCAACAAAAAATGTTTTCACTTTAAAGAAAGTGTTATTGCTTTCTTTAACTTCTCTATGCATTTTCTGAGTTTTTCTCACCTAAAGGTGCAGTCTTTGTGGCAGGGCCTAGGCATGACAAGTCCCAGGTCTGCAGAGGGGGAAGGAGGACTATTGGAAGTGAAGCGACTGGCTGCCACCCAGTCGCTTAGAGAGGTGAAAAAGTCCCGAGCTCAAGCTCCTGTGTGCCAGTAACCTTCCAAAGGCAGTGTGGCTAAAGCCTTGCTCTTATAGAACTACTTGACCTGTTCTCTTTCCATGCATCTCCTTATATATTAGACACATTTAGACTTTTTTATTTATTTATTTTTGGTTAGTTGCAGTTCATCCCTTTTTCCAAGTCAAAGTTCCAAAGCAAACACAACTAGGCTTTATTGCTGTTACCATTTTTAGTTGCCTTGCATGCATTTTGTCGAGCACTGTATTGCAAGTGGTTGTTTTTATAGATTTGGAAGTGATTGATGGCATTCGCGGAGCTTTGTCAAAGCATGGGTGTTTGCAAATGTGAGGCTTTTAGGTGTTTTTTTTTTTATTATTATTATTATTTTTTGTTGTTTTTCCTCCCCTTTCCCCTCCCCCTCCCATTATTTCTTACAAAATGCTGGTGGTGTTGGAAAATGGAGAGAGCAGTTAATGACTTTTCTTAATTTCATCTCATAGCGCAATTGGTGACAAACTGGCACATGTGGTAAGGGGCTGTGGAAACCTCTAGACAAAGGAGAGCGTTTTTGTAAATAAAAAAAATAAAATAAGACGGCAAAGCTCAATCAGTGACAGAAAGAAAAATTCCAAGCTGAAGTTCCTCCCTCACCTGTGTTGTTTTTTTTCTTTTTGTAAAAAGTCATGTCGAGACCTGCCAGCGAGAGACATTTTCTCAAGTGAACACTTGGCTTCTGGGAACATCTTGCCTAGACGAGACTGATGTGAGGGGGGAGGCCGCGTAGAAACGGGTCGAACCGAGGTGAACGGGGGTGGTGTAGTTCAGCACGCGTTTCCTTTTTTTTGTTGTTGTTTCTCGGGAAGCGGCTGCCCCCTCCTCTACAAGTTTTTGTAGAACATGTTCTGTCGGGTCTGGGCAAGACGTGCAGTGTGGCCTTTATTAGCATGCTTCTGATGAGTGTGCTGGAGAGCGCAAAGCAAAGGGCGATCAGAACCACCCCCCACCCCCCCCAAATCCCACTGAAACGTCCTCTTATCAGCACATGAGGAGGCACCAGTGCGCATAGTGGCCCTACTGCGTAGAAGCACCTGGATGTCACTTGACAATTTGTGGGGAAAGTTGGCTGCATTGGGAAAGGACTAGTGAATGCATACTCCTTAAAAATGGTAAGGCATCGAACTCAGTTTGTGTAACCCTGCATTTCATTTAGTATTTAATTTTTTAAAGCAGTGATAAAACATTAGTGTCGTGTATATATATATTTTTTATTTTATTTCTTTTTTTATTCCGTAAGCAAAATGGAGTGTGCATCGTTTCTCTCTTCCCACAGTAGTATTCCCATGGAGTAGTAAACTTGTTTTACTTTTCTTTTTTTGTTTTTCTTTTCAAATGGATTTTCAATTCTCAATGTTCATAACCTACCCCTCCCCAACACCCTTCTTTTCAGGTCTGCTTTGTTTTTGTACCGTCTAGTTTTGTTCCCCCATCTTGACTCCGTCAAGGTCTTTGCTAACTTGTGTTTTTGGTCTGGCTGTTGTGGTGTGCAAAATCCTGTGCATTCCCCTGCATTCCTTTTTGGCACACTGCAACACTTTCCAGATGTGGAGGATGTGAAATTTGTCATCAATTATGACTACCCTAACTCATCTGAAGACTACATCCATCGCATCGGCAGAACGGCCCGCAGTCAAAAAACGGGCACAGCCTACACATTCTTTACGCCCAACAATATGAGGCAGGCCAATGACCTGATCTCTGTCCTCCGCGAGGCCAACCAGGCCATCAACCCCAAGCTTCTGCAGATGGCGGAAGACAGAGGAGGTGAGTGCACGCCAACCTTGAAGTAAAGCCCCAAGTAGTTGGAAGCTCATTGTTATTGCTTGGGGGGTCCTCACTATGGTATCCTTGGTTGATACCTGGACTATTTTCCTGCCATCAATGCTAAGTTACTGTTTTGTTCTGCTCCTGCAGGTCGCTCTCGAGGGGGCAGAGGTGGCTATAAGGACGACCGGCGCGATAGGTATTCTGGGGGGAGAAGGGATTTTGGTAACTACAGGGATAGGGATAACGATAGGGGATACAGTAGTGGACCAAAGACGCAGAACGGTGGCTATGGCGGGCCCAACAGCTACGATAAGGGCAGTAGCAACAGTAGTAACTACAGCAATGGTTACGGAAACAACGGACAAGCTAACAGCTATGGCGGCGCTGGCAACCCGGTAGCCCCCTTCCAGAACCAAAACTTCCAGGCCCAGCCATTTGGCGGGAACCAGGCGGCTGGACAGAACGGTATGGTTCATCCGCCGTTCCCCTTCACCCCACAGGCACCCCCTCAACAACCCCCACAACCCATGGTGCCCTACCCCATGCCCCCTGCTTTCCCTCAGTAACACGCACTTTTACTCACACACACACACACACACACACACACACACCCCACTCACACACACACCCCACTCACACGTATACACTCTCATCCATGCACGCACACACTTAAAACTTGAGCGCACAAGCCCTTGAAGTCGTTTTGTGTTTAAGAAGAAAGAAATCTTATTACTATACTTTGTACTATTTGTTTAATTTTGCTTCCAGCAGGGTTGAATCTTAAATTTTCTTTTCCCCAGCAGTCTAAAAGTATCTAAGTCCAAGTGATCTCTCTTGCAGCTGAACAGCTGCACCCTACAACATTTTTATTTGTTACATTCCTCAATAATTTATTTTTACTAGATAATGCACATTTTCATGATTTAGTGTATGTTTAAAGTGATATGTTTAAAATCTTGACCTGAAGGTTAGAGTTGGACCTTCAAATAAAAGAGGAAAATTAACATGCTTGTCTGTGGTGTTTTTGTTTTTTTGGGGGTTTTTTTCTTAGGGTTTCCACGGGTCCCTGGAAGTTTGTGATTTTGAAAAAAATCAAGGACCTGGAAAGGTTTTGAAAATAGGCATAAAAAGACGCTGTCCTTGAATATTTTTGGTGGTTTGGCAGTTTTGCATCCATTTTACATGTCATTATTTTCCCACTACCAGTTGTGTGGTGTAGCCTACTTTCTATGACACCCTAATGTCCATTAACAGATCAAGATAAAAGTTTGACTAAAGTGAGGTCAAAAACAAGTGACCCTAAATAATGCGTGGTCAATACTGAAGACGCTATAAGAATGCAGGAGCCATCTACTTTCTCTTTTGGGGGTAGTCCCCCAGTTCCATATATATAGCAAAGCATAACCTAAAAGAACAAAATAATATAGCTTGTGTGCAGTAACCTGAGCTGAGCAATATGTGAAGTTTGTTGGGCTCACACCAATGTGATACTTGGCTAAGATAAACAGCTCTTGTGGGAGTGGCATTGAGTTTGTTAATGCATCGATGGACTAATTTCTGCACTACCTTCTACACAAGCTTAATTACTGCCGGTATATCAAAAAATATCTGACTACTTGGGTGCTCTGAAGCCATCTTGCTAGTTTAGCCTACCTCTTAAGTAAACTGTAACCTTTTTAAATCCACTTGAATGCAGGAAAGGACATCTACGGTCCTCAAAATATTCTAGGGAGGGGCAAATCAAAAGACCCCACCATGCAAATATTTCTGTGAAATTATATAGAACTAAATGCATGACAAAGCATGTATTGTGGATATGTAAGCTATAAATATTATAATTGTTAATTGATAACATATTCAGCGGTAGCCTGGGCCTGCCCATATTTCCTGTGAAGCTACATTCAATTTTGTGAGCAAAGTCAGACTGGCCATGCTGCCGTTATAGAGGATTCTAGTTCCCACTTTTTTGGGAACAATGAGAAACGAGCTTCCCCAGCACCAGTTGAGGCATCTGATAGATGATGGATGATCTGATAGAAGCAAGTACACTTGCATACACGAGGGATTTGACTTCAGTAATTGTTCATTCTCTGTACATTTGACATGAATTAATATACAGTAACGTAAAAAAAAAAAAATTTCATTACTGATTTGATTATGTTATCTATTCTGTTGTGAGAACAAGTTGCCTACGCCTAGAAGTAATCGTACACCGTTTGTTTGACAAGCAAAGTCCAAACTGAGCTGTAAATTGAAGGTGACTGGTAATGTAAACATTCTTTAAGTATTGTATACTAGGCCTACAGACTTACATTTTTTTTGGCTATGTGGGGAACATTGTGAGGGCAAGTGCTCCATAGACAAATTCAACACTGCAATAGCATACAGAGACATACTGCACTTTGAAAATTACCCTTTCAATGCTTGTGCCAGTTTATTGCGTAGGTAGAAGTATTTAGAAAAAGGTTGTACTCCCAAATCACTAGTAAGCTAGAATGCTGTGCTGGGTTTGCGCATGTTCATGTGGCTGATGCGATACTGCTCATAGAGGTTGTCGTGGGTCTTCTCTCTCAGGTCCTGCATGTGAGTGCGCACTAGCATAGTTCTCAAGTGAACCAGGTCACTGTGGGCAGGGTTCTCAACTTGGGGGAAAAAAAATGGGAAGATTTGTTTTAATGTTAATATTTAATAATGTGTGGGCGATGCTTTATACAGGAGTAATTTAGGAAGGCAGAACTAATAGGAACAATAGTACAGATTTATTCCTGTTATGCTGTAGTTTAGTAGGCTACAATTTCAAAAACATTCTTTGGAGTAAAATAAAATGTTAACTGTTTTCATCGCTGCATTTTCAAGTGTGTAGATAATAATATGGAATCACTAATTTAGTTCCTAATAGAGCTAGAGAATGAAAGAGGATGAAAACCTTCCACCATTCCCCAAGGGTAAGCCCGGACTCGCACGTTTCTCCCATGAGCCCTGAGCACCATGTTGCTCCCAACCACAGCAAATGGGACACTGTTCTGTACACACAACACCAAACCACAAGCACTCGCATGGCATATTTGCAGTTGCAGTCAATTTGATATTGCAGGATTCTAATAGGACTCTGGGACTGTAAGAAGGGTGTGTAGACTTTCTGACCTTCATTTCACAATCCTGCCTCGTCCATTCACAGTCATCATCAGAGTCACAGTCTGAAAACTGGAAGATTTTAATCTGATGATGCCCAATCTCACGCCTAATCTGTAATAAAACGTAATATTAGTTTAAGCATTTTCAATTAAGATTCATGGTGTTAGATGTTTTACTTCTTCTAGTTATTACGCAAAGAAACACAACTCCAGTTACCACTTCTTTCTTCTGTAGTAGTTCGGCCTGGGTAAGGCAGTCGGCTTTAGCTATGACCGGAACAAGGTTGACTTTTCCCTGAAGCTCCTTCATAAGTACTACATCTATGGGTTTAAGCCTGGGAAACAACATCAGAAACTGTCCGTCAAGATGAACTGCTTTCATGTAGTTTGTGTTATTCCAGCATATTTATACAGTAAGTACTCCATAATTTATTCCGAGATACTTTATGTTACACCATTCTTACTTACTCCTTAGACATTACTTCACCGGCTGTAATCTAAAGTGTATTCTCAATGACATGGCCACCTCAAAAAGAAAATTTTAAATCAATGGTGGAACTTTGTCACTAGATCAAAAGGCAGTGTTCTCATACCCATGGCCATAGGGGGAGATAAAGTAGAGGCAACAGTGGACCCGGTTGTCTCTGATCTGGGTGCGATGCGTGCCCATTTCATCAATGCGATACTGCTCAAACTGTTGGTCAATGTAGTCCAGTATTGGGTCACAGCTACAAGGTTAGGACAGGGTTAGAGTTAGGCTTTACTACAACTGCAATTGTCAAAGTCTAACCTTAAAAATACCTGTATTTTGTATTTTCTGTTATCATTTATTAAGTGTATTTGTTGTGATGGGCACAATTCCAAAGCACTCTTCTGATGACTATTCCTAACAAAGCCGCTTGCTGTTCAACACACCTTCCTGTGCCGTCCAAAGCATCTCCGAAGCCTGGTGTGTCCACAATGGTGAGCTTGAGTCTGACTCCCTTCTCCTGAATGTCTAAACTTTTCTTGTTTACATCAACTGTTCTTTTTATCATCTCTGCAAAAGTGTAGACCAGGAGTTTTCAATATAGCGTAATAGCATATATATTATCAAATCCCTCTCAAGAACCTCTCACTCAATCACTTCACTTCAGAGGAAGGGGCATGTTGGATCAAGGGCTTCACTCATAGCCCTGGTGTTTCACAATGCCAAGTGCTGTCAGTAGTTATGAGAGCAAAATAATTTGGTACAACATAGACAAAATAACAAAAGATAAACTGAGGCTAATCGATGAAGTTTGATTTTCTTTGCACCAATCAGTCAGTATCAGCTGCCAGTTCGCAAATTTGGTCTCAGCCACAAAGAATGGGATATGGGCTGATGAATTCCAGATTGTTCATTTAAATGAATTGGACATGAAGAATGTTTACCTGAGGCATTAGGAATTGTCCTGTCATTGTAGAGATCTGTGAGAAACAGGCTATTGATCAGGGTGGACTTCCCCAGCCCAGACTCTCCTGTGGAACCAAATTAGAGTGTGTCAATGTGGCAAACTAAACGAGGCCCTGTCCACAGGTTTGTTTAATCTGTAACACATGTACTACTTGCCTACCTACTACCATCAGTGTAAACTCAAAGCCTTTTTTCACATTCTTCCTGTGAATTTGGTGAGGCAACGAAGCAAAGCCCACAAATGGTTTCCCTAGCTCCTGTGGTAATGATGAAGAACAGAGTTGGATTGCAGAGCAGTGAATGGTGCTGATGGAAATCTAAACACTATTTGAAAACCCCTTGAAAGGTTACATTTCTGACCTCCATTGACAGATATGGGTCATATACACCCCATGGGCTCCTGGGTCTGACTGGGGCTGGTGTGCTGGAGACTCTGTCTGGGGACTCCATTGTGTCAAGCCTGCTCTCCATGTAACTGAGTGGACTCGGACCATCAAAGTAGGGCTCCCTGAGAAAAGCACTACTGGCCTCGGATTCACATTCGCCATTGTCTTCAGTGTTGAGGTACTTTGTAGAAGCATGAGACAGGCTTATCAGTGACATAATGTTGGTTTGATTCTAAATTTGGATTTCTACAGGTATAAGTTTTGTATTCTTAGACAAAAAGTATGACTCATTCCCTGTCATGCCTCTTACCTCACATTCTGAAGATGATTAAATGGTAGCCATTGCAAGACAGATTGCAAGACAGATTTGATCAGTTGAAGAGGAGTTAATTCATCAAGAAGTCAAACACAAGATGATTGTACACAAGACCAATAAGCCCTTTGATACTATCTAATTTGACCGTATTTCCTTACCTTGTAAATCAAGCTCATCTGTCTGAGTGTCTATAGAAATACATGGAAAGAAAAATACATTAAGCCAATTTCTTTCATCAATTCTTTCAGCAATTTGTTTTATAACATACAACTTTATACACATTTGTTGGCATGGCGTCTCAGAAACCCTTTCATGTTTTTAGAAAAGAAATCATTTAGAAAATGGTAAACGGATATTTTGGTTTAGCCTAATTTATGCCCAGCCTAAGATGGTCAGAAAAAAAAAAAAAATATTTAAGATGAGATATTTTGCCAAAGACGAGATAATTTTTCCAAATTATCTGTAGTCAAGGTCAGAATTCATAAGTAGCCTATTAGGATATAGCCTACTCACAATTATCCATTTGTCCTCAAATGTTAGAATGGTTAATTGGATGCTGCTTTTAGGCCACCTGGAGTCCCCAAGTCTGCTTTGTAAGCCCACCCAAGCACTTTGCGTGTGGTAGATTGAGGTTTGATAACAAATAAGATAACTCTATATGACGTCACAAACCGTTCTCTCAGAATTAGCTTTTTTTCTTTTCTTTTTTTCTGTTGAAATTGCCGTTTTTGGAAAATAGCTATATTTTAGATAATATTATGTAGTTTTATCTATCTTTTGATTTTGAAATATATTTTCATTGAGAAGTGTCGAAAAGTTTATGCGAAGAGAGGTTCAAGTCAGGCACTGTAGGAACTGTTGGTGCTTGCTGATTTGATCCACTCGTCAAATTTTGTGGTAGGACTGTCCGCATTCCTCGTGGTTGTTTTTATACCTACAATGATAAACACTACTGTTTCTTTTTATGAGAGTTAGAGTGAAGACATTCATATAAACTATCAAGACATACATTACATTAAAATGCCGTAAACTATTTAATATATTCTATCTTAAGTTAGAGACACTTTAACCCGGAACTACAATTCTGGTGTTTGTGATTACTTGGTCGTGGTTGCCAATGTGCTGGGCCATGTGTGGTCTGTAAATAAAGACTCTAATGATGTACTATGACTGTCAGACCACTAGACTAACACTCAAGACAGCATGATGAAGGAATAGCGGATGCGCAACATCATCACCTTTGGAAAAGGCGATAAGCGCGTATGCTGCAGTGCGGGAATGGTCTGACACTGTTGTTTTGTTCTAAATCAACACTGTTTATTTTCAGATTATGCTAATGCGAACATGAAGATGTTAATTTACTGTGTTTGGAGAAATGTATTACAATTACCTATCCGTAATCTCAATCGCCACAGCCTATGTGCGTTACAGTTGAGCACTCAAGACACAGAACCTGACCTCACCAGCATACTCCTGAAGCTTTGTGTCGATCGTTCCTTCATAGCACCCGGCGAGGCCCATACTCGGGCGTTCAGACACGGCCACTCGTGTGGTTATGGACCTTTGGGGAAAGACTTCAAAAAGAACATTTTAAATCAATGGTGGAACTCTGTCACTAGATCAAAAGCACAAGTGTTTGGGATTGACACATTGCAACACGTCCCCAGTGACTTGGGGAGTTTGAAGCTGGTGTATGTCAGGGCTCTTGGGAAAATAATGAACAACAAAGACTTATCCCAAGCACAAATGGTGGATAAACTGCAGGAGCTCCTTCGTCAGAGTTCATCAGTCCGTACAAATCTGCTTCAAGGTGAATATTCAGTATAGGACATGAGTCTGCAGTATCACCATGGGGGCTTTGGAGTTGAGGGGGTTTAAGCTTGTCGCCTGACTTTGTTACCTCAGGGGCGCTGGAGCAGTATCTACCTTCTCTGGAGCTGGTTAACAGAAAGCTGCCTTTTGGCCTAGCAGAAACTGGCACTTGTCACCAAATCTCAGACCAGAACCAGGCTGCTATTAGTTGGTGAGAATATGTTTTCATAAATTTATAAACTAGTATGTAAATGTAAAATCTTTTCAGTCAAGGTTAGGGGAGGCTATTCCCTACCTTTTTTTACATGTTAGGCCTATTTAAATGTTAAAGGCCAATAAATCTGCCCCCTCACCCCCTTTTTTCAGCCTGTCTGAGCTGACAGAGGCCTCCTTGATGTGGTTCTGCCCCCCACGCACCTCTTCTCAGTGGCTGGATCACTGGACACAGCAGCGGTTAAAGTGGTGGCGAAAAGTGAGTGAAAACTTTTACAGTAGTGGCCTTATCTTCCCCTGTCCATCTTACTAACAACCTGATACACAATTTACACAAATTACAAAAAAAGTGTAAATCTGCATATCGGTTCTAGCCATTTCGTTGGTGGTTGTTTTGTTGTTAGTTTGGTTGCCTTTACAGTTTTCATTTGTGTTGTATAGTTGTTTTTATGTGCTTTCACTCAGTTTGCCCTGAGTCCATCTGACTTCAACTCCAGCGATGTTGCAGAAGCAGAGCTGAAGCATGGGGCATCCCGTGGGGTCCAAGTGACGTACAGGTTCCCCTGGGGGGCCGAGGCCTTGGAGACCCTGTGGAGCCTAGGAGACTCTGAGCTGCTGAGGACACATGGAAATACCAGAGCCAAGTTACAGGTAAACCTGAATCCATTAGCCACTGAATGGTTGGCACCAATTATTGTAACAAAATGGAGGTTCAAAATATTCTGTTTTCTATTTTCCTCACAGTGCAAAGAAGGGAGGAAGTTAGTCGTGCCTCACGTCATAGCTGTGCATGGAAACATGGATAGGGGTCTGTTGGCTTACCTCGTCAACTCTCTACAGTTAGAAAAAAAAGTGAGCAGCAAGCAGAGAGTTTACCAAAGAAAGGTTTGTCAGTGCACTGACTTTATTTTTTACCTTGCATTTTTGTTTGACAAGTGTTCTTAGTTTCACTGATGTCGATACTCACAGGGTACTCACACTTTCCTCAGCAGTGTGCAGTTGTGTGTGGTATGCATTCTTTTTGAAGTCTGCTTGGCCTTGTTTTGAAGGTGCTGAAGCTCCACCCCACTTTGGCTCCAGTCAAGGTTGCCCTGGACATGGGAAGAGGGACTACAGTGGAACTGAGACAGGTATAGTAGCTTTTTATTACACCTTGCTAATGGGTATTTTTAGTGCTAAAATGGGGTCCGTTTTCAACAACATGCAGTTACCTATTGCTAACCAGCTAGTGGTTTTGGGAAACGGGTACAAGCTTCTCAATTCAGTGTCTGCTGCTTTTTTGAACACCAATGTTAAGTTGCTAAACATACAGATTTGCAGTTCTTCATTTTGCTTCCTTTTATAGTTACTGTCTGGAATAACTTTTGAAGTAAAGTAGCAATCAAAATTTTAATATGAGTTTGTATTGTGTGTTTATAGGTTTGTGAAGGTTTGCTTACCGAATTTCTTGAGGCAGACATTTCTGTGTGGCCTGGGTACCTTGAGACTATGCCCCAGTCAATAGAACAGTTACACTCCAAGTAACTACTACTTTAATCCTTCACTGATTAACATCACGTAACATTCTACTCCATGTTTTAAGGACTTTGTCATTACTTCCTTTGTGTGTGTTTGCAGGTATGATGAGATGGGTGTGCTCTTCACGGTGATGGTTAGTGAGAACACGATGGAGAATGGCCTCCTATTAGTACGCAACAGAGACACCACCATCAGGGAGACCATGCACATCTCTGAAGTCAAGAAATACCTCCAGAAGTACATAAATGCAGCTGATAACATTTGATTTGTGGGCCACTGCAGATGCTTTCACAGAATTGTTCAAAAGTGTTACTGAAAAAGGCAGAACTTCATTAAAGAAAGTTCTGTTAGCTAACTTTCTACTTCAAAAAAAAAAAAAAAAAAAAAAACCCTGTAGGCTATTAGTTCTGAGGGATGTGTATGTCAGAAGCCTAAATTGTTGATACCATTCTGCAGTTTTTAGGAGTTGTCGTGCATATTGTATATTCAACACAGTAAAAGTCAAAAGTACACGTCCT
>JAGFZM010006119.1:30432-76333 GCA_017657215.1 Limnothrissa miodon
TATAGATATATATATATATATATATATATATAGATAGTTCAGTGCTCAGTCTAAACGTAGGTAATGTTTTTATGAATTGACTTGACTAGAATTGACTTGACTTGATTTAGTTCTTCTATATGATGTTTTTGGATCTCCTTGACTTTATAGCCCCTCTCTGACCAAATGGAATCCTTCCGTCTGGATACCTCTCTGGTTGGCAAGCAGCCCAATCTGGTGGAGTTTCCCCCAGACTTCCAGCCCATCCCCTGCAAGCCCCTGTTCTTTGACTTGGCGCTCAACCATGTGGCCTTCCCGCCCCTGGATGACAAGGTGGAGCAGAAGGGCAAGAGCGGCCTGACGGGATACATTAAGGGTTTCTTCGGCTTCGGCAGCTAAGTCAGGGGCCGAGGTGGGGTGCAGTGGTCATGTCAGCCCTGTGCTGTGTGAGTCCGGCGAACGCTGGCGTCCTCCAGTCTCTCGAGGTCCGGCTAACGGAGTGTTCAATGCACCTCCTAATTCTGGAGACGTCCGTGCCTGGTGTTCTATTTGCTCACACTCAGCATTTCCAGACACCTCACTCACACAATCACGAAAACGCGACATGAAGCAAACACCATAACTTAAAACAAATCGTACAAACACACACATGTTCACATTCACACGTTATTTCTTGCTTTTAACTCTTTGTTTTCCTTTCTTCTTTCTTTCTCTGTTCTGTTGAGAGCCACCTAATTTATGTTTTGATTGAGTTCCACTTATTTGATTTTCTCATGAAGCGCCTTTGTGTACCCAATCTCGATGTTGGCGTACAGCAACAACACTGGTCGCCATTTTTTATCAAAGACAAACGTAAACACATGCAGGATCTGTCTTTAGCATTTCATTGCGCTCCCACACACATACATATTTATGGATACAGGGTGAATTACACAGCAAAGCCATGAATTTCACACAGTGCTTTTATACGGTCAGTAGCAGTAGCGTCTCCATCAGCTGGAAAAGACTGTGGATCTGTGTCAAGGAATACAGTACATCACCACGTCATCCGTCGTCGTCTTGCATGTCCTCCCCCTTCTAACTTGTGCATGGAAAGTGGTGTAGTCAAACGAATGCAAGGACCAATTGCGCTGATCACCTAGATATTGTCATCTCTGACGGTATGCCAATCATAGCAATAGTGACAGTCCAGAGTCAAGGACAAGCTGCACTGTTCCCATTGTTACAGAGAGAAGCCCCCATGACTTCTGTGAATGTTAACAATTGCTCAAGAAGAACAGAAGAACGCTTTTTTTTTTTTTTGCTTCTCTAGAAATCCACCATCTTTGAGCCTAAAGATTTCTGTTGGACTGTGTGATGACCATATGCTTTTCTTTTCAACTGTTTTGAAGAGGCATTTTTAAGTTGAGCATGCTGATATATCAGGCAAGGCCCCATATGATCTCTTCACAAGAACCAAAGTGCTTTTTGTTTTGTTTTGTAGGAGTCAGTTGGGATTGTATCAGGGAAAGTCACATGAAAGGCCCATCCCCCCTGCAATTTTTAAATTTCCCTTCAAACCTATTTTCCCTACTTAATTTGTATTTTCAAGCATCCAAAGCTGTCTTCTTTTGTCAGGCTGTGTTGATCAACAGATGGAGAACAGATCAGGGCAGAATTGCTGAAACCTTTTGTTAATCCCGTAACATGATGGTAAAAGAAAAATGGAGACAAATATATAGCAGAGGTGATTGTAACTTAGGTTGCCACGGCCTCTTATAAAATTAAAGAACAGTTATTTGCATCACAGTTCAGTCTTTTTTGTGTTTGTCATTGAGTACTGCATGAAAAACAAACATGAAGTAAGTCATCATATTGTTAGTATAAGTATGCTATATTTGAAAGCACTTTGCTGTGCTATTTTCTGTGAACCGCTATATAAATACAATTGAATAAATGGAATTAGCAAGCAGTCAACTGAAAGGGCATCCTATCTAAACATTAGTGCCTTCAGTGAAATAACTCGGTGTCATCAATGCAGAACTAAACTATGTGTGGCTTGTAGGCCTTGTGTAGTCTATTGTTAGCCTTGACTACTGCTGTACAATACTCATTTTAGGGGGTAAATCAGTGAAGCCATACTCTGTGTGTGTGTGTGTGTGTGTGTGTGGCAGAAAAAAAGTCTTTGGGTGTGTAGTCTTATGTTGACAAAACTTGACATTTTTTGAATGTAAGGGAGTGTGCACACATGTGTTAGTACATGAGCCTTCTCATCCAACAATGCATGGGTGTAGACACTAGCACCTTCCCACCCAGAATTCCGTTGTCAATTCCAATCTTAGCCGTTACACGAGTCCCTGTCATGACTAGTGTTTCCCATTCCTGTGTGTCGGAAGTCAAAATCTTGGCCCACTGTTTGCAAATGAGTGTGGTTTGTGGCCATATGTAAATTTTTTGACTAGTAATCACACAATGCTGAATGCGCCATGGATAATTGCCATAATTAATAAGAAAGTACATGGTTGTGTGAGGTCAAACACATGGGCTATAATTCTTTCATTTCATGGACTGAGTGGAGTGTTTTTTGTTTTTTTATTATTTTTATTTAGACATACATTTTAGACAATGTTCAGAGCCTATGTCCCGTGTCTCAAATTAAATCTCAGTATTAGGACCTTTTCTGGAATATCTGTTAGCAGATACCCATAGAATAGAACTAGAACTAATACTGTGGTCAGTGTTAAAGGTCATCTCTATATCAGAAAGTCTTGTCAGAGAAAAAAAAACTGATATAGGGCAGATCCCAACTGACCATAGAACATTTTCTGTACTGGACAGTATATCAAACACCAGCAGTTCACCTGAAGGCTTCTCAGAAGCACGTGGTTAATGGGTGGCTGTGGAGGCATGTGGGTTTTGTTGCCAGATAAGGCATATACTCCTACTGAAGTTATTTCAGGTCTTGGTTAATCATGGGATTACTATGACGATGGCGTGAGCATCAGCAATGAAGACATTGTCTAATGAGATGTATGTGAAACTGCGCACACACACACACACACACACACCCTTTCTTGGCATTAAAGATCAGTGTACATAAATCAACACATGCTTCTAAATTATGATAATCTACTGATCACTTATCCGTTCCTGACTAATGATTTATTTCACCCACTCTGAATTTGTTGATATAATTAAATGCCATTGATTCAGTTTAATTTAATACAACAGTAACCTAATAACCCTGCCGTGGTAATATTTCAGTGTCACTAAAGATGGCTCAAACCCGTTCTATGTCACTCTCTAATACAATGGAGATGACCGAGTTTTTCCCATGTTATGGGAATATGGGCAATTTACAGAGAAAATTTACAGTTTAAACACTAAACAATGTTACAGGTATCAAGGTGCTCCATCAGTCAAGAATGGAAGTGTGTTTCCGGATGCACCCAACCTTGGTGATTGAACCTTCCAGAAATGTGGGCGTTCTACCCATGCCCAGGCTTCCATGGGGAGAGTAGACCAGCAGCATTCCATTCCAGTCCTGTTCAGTCCCTGCAATCTGACTGTTGAATGTGACACATCAACATACAGCCGTCATATCTATGGTGTTGGAATCATGTTCTCCCATACCTGTGTAAGAGAACTATGTCAAGGGTTGCGTCTCTGGAGTTTCCCTTGTGGGCACCCCAGGGGGCTGTGGGAGCTCGTGGAGGTCCAGCTGCGGATAATTCTTCACTGTTAAATGAAAAGTTATACTACTGTTTGAAGTTAAAGGGATAGTTCGGTTTTTAACACATTGAGCCCCTTTCACAGGTTGTCTAAAATGAAATAAAGTGGTTGACACCAAAATCTTGATGATTGCTCCTGTCTCGGCTATTTGGGAAATATAGAATCGCCTCTGCCTGCCTTTAAAATGGCTAGCAATGGGCATGTGTTGTTTCTATCCTTAAAACACTGGTTTTAAAAAAAGTGCTACTCATGGAGTGAGTAGTGGCGCTTGCTGATGTTCCAACCCAAGTATCGTAGCAAAATACATTTTCTGTCATGTTTTATTAGCCATTTTGTAAGTCCCATAGGGATCTATTTGCTCCTTCATATAAACAAAGTGCCAAATAAAACATGACGGAAGCTTTATTTCGCTACAATACATGTTTTGGAACATCATTGAGCACCACTAACCACTTGGTGAGTAGCACTTTTTTAAAACCAGTGTTTTAAGGATAGAAACAACACATGCCCATTGCTAGCCATTTTGAAGGCAGGCAGAGGCAATTCTACATTTCCCAAATAGCCGAGACAGAAGCAAACGTCAAAATTTCGATGTCAACCACTTTATTGCATTTTAGACAACCTGTGAAAGGGGCTTAATGTGTCATAAACCGAACTATCCCTTTAAGGAAGCCTCACTCATGTCTTCTACTTGTTTAACCTGTTTGTCCTTTAGTAATAACTTTATTCACCTGTTTTCAGTGCCTTTCAAATGCTAAAACCCCACACTAAAATATTGTGGAAGAAATTTAAGAGCATTAGGTCTGTATCTATGTTTTGTGTTTATTCCACTAGAATGTTGTCCATCAGTATTGGTCTCCCAGGCAACCATTGTTAGAAATGGGAGTAGAGAGAAAAGATGAGAGAGAGAGAAGACAGAGGAGGGGACAGGGAAGGAAAGAGCTGTGTGTGTGTTTATGTTTGTGTGCGTTTGACAGAGAGAGAGAGAGAACACTGGGAAGACTAGGGGCCAGGAAACAGGTTTGGCAAGTCCTGAGGAACAAGATAGAGAAGCTTGGGTGGTGACCCACACCTGCCACCCAGCTTGGGCGGAGACTTGTGACAAACCAGTTCTGCGTTTGTCACACTCTGACGTTCCCCAGAAAGAGGGGGGAGAGACAAGGGAAGGTACGGGTACGCCAGATCTGAAGCAGAAAGTCACGACGCTGCCTTGAGGCCCACACGCAAACGGAGAAGGAATACTGCTGAGCGCTCAGACACCCAACACAGCAACGCAACTCACCTCCCCACAGCTCTGAGCAGGAGGCTCCTGACTCAAACAACCCTTTCAGGATGTTCAAGAAGAAGGATGGCACCGTCAAAAGCACTACAAGCAGTGTCAAAAGCAGTAGCTCCAGCAAGTAAGTGGTGCTGCCTCAGCAGTCTCGGTCATCTAACCTGAGGTCTTTTTTTGGTGCGACTTAATATTTTTGTTCAGAGCTCTTAACCTCAGGACCTTTGATATCTCTAAGGAAGAGGCCCAGTGTCATGGGCCATCTTTAACATTGGTGGTATTTGGGCAGGTACTGCGTTGGCTTTACTTTGTAAATATTGGTGGTTTGAGACCAGGCAGTGACTTTTGAGTTTGCTTAGAGCTTAGGGACAAGTGAACAACATGCAAGCACAGAGTTCAAAGGAAAGAAGACAGGTGGTGTTCAAACATGAGTTCATGATGCACTGTCTCTTCCATGCCGAAAATCATCTACGTGTTTTTGACCTCAGATCTACTGTAACTCATTTTAAAGTCAAGGTTCTTCTGAAGTTTCAGATTTTCATGTGAAAAAAATGTTCCTGTAATTCTAAACGTGATCAGATTGACTCAAAGGTTTCTGTGGAACTGAGATGACCATAGGGGTCCACATTTCCACACCATTTATGCTTGGGACAACGCCCATGCTGCCTTACCTGACTGCTGCCTGTTAACCCTGGGTCAGAACGAGTGCACTGATTGGGTTTACATGCGCCTTAATCCAGGGTGTGATCTTTCAGGCAGATCCAGAAATACTGGAGATGTTGGATGGAAAGAAATTATTGTGTTGCATAGAAAAAGTGAAGTGGCAACTAGCAAAAGATGACTCTTTAATCAAGAATGCTGGAGGTGGCACTAGCAATCAAAGCCTTGTCAGACTTCTCTCAGCTAGCAATAGCATGTTTCTGTAGAAATCTGCAGAAGCAGGTGGTGCTAAAAGCATAATTATGAAGTTCTACAGACATTTGAAGGGGGCTAGTAAAGCTTTCTCTTGTTATTCAAACCTTAGATGAATACAAATAGTGGCTGGTTCAGATAAAACACTGTGAGTTTTGCTATACTATTGTCAGTAAAAGACAACACAAAAACCTACCACTCCACTAACCGTCATCAGCAGGGTGTAGCAAACACACACACTGGGACTCTGGACAGGAATGCCGTGGTTATCTTTGCCACCGGTGTTTAGAGGACACAGTGAAGGAGAATTGTTTTCAATAAACTTGGGCCAGATGGAAGAGGTGGATTAGACCCCCTTATCCCCTCCATCTCTTTCTACCACACCCTTTGAAAGTCCTGAGGGCTGTTGCCTTGGGTGTGGTCACAAATGTGTGACACCCATATCTCGAGTTCAGATCATTGCCGTGTTCTGCTGAGGTTCTGCTGAGGTGGTGACAGTGGATGCTTATTGTTGTTACCACAAAACCAGTTCTCTTTACATAACTGGAAGTCCTCTAGGGACTTTTCTGAACCCCCACAGGCCAGAAACAATTTTAAATAATGACCCATTACTATTTGGCCTGGTCATGCCCTCCTGTTAATGTGCCTGCCGAGCTTTAATCACTGATGAATTTCAGGTCTGAGGAAGGTCTGATCTACTGCAGACCTATACTGCTAATGTCTGAATTGTTATGAGTATGTGAACAGTACACCATAAACAATTAGTTGGTAACATTTCCTTTGAAGTTGTCTATGTACTATGTACTGTAACATTAGCCTGCCATTAGCAAGACATAACACACATCTTCAACATTATTGACACATTTTACTGTAAATATTTATGATTGTGGTCATTATGCTATAAAAACCGAATGACACTTAATGACAACAGTAGAAACATAAAAAAAACTGTCATTAATGGTTATGATACGTGCTGTAATGTGTTATGTTAATGACAGAATTATGTTACTCTTATCAAGACACGCAGTGTTGGCCAAATTGTTTTCTGATATAAGCAATTTTGTCACTTTTTCTGTCAGACTGGGTGAGAACTTTGGTGTGAGAACCGTTTCAAATGACACAAAAGTGCATTTCAATCAGATAACTTGTGAAACAGAATGCAGTTTTTTGCCCACAGGGCAAGCAACTGCAGGCAACTCCATATTGTTATTTTTTTCAAGAACAAATTTTCATTTGTGCCGACTCAATAAATCTCTTTCTATTGTGACACCTGAGGTAGACAACCAATAAATTATCCAGGCAATAAATATGTTGAAAAAAATGTCCTCTGAAGGAATTATATCAGATTAGATAGTTTTTGAGAAGAAATACCTTTGCCACAGTATGGTGCTTAATAATGATAATATTGTATATCCTCTGTGTTGGCATGATTTGATACCGTATCTTGCCCGGAAATACAATGTGTCTGGCTTTGTAGATGTTTCAAAAGACATTGAAAATCTAGATGTTTTGCACTGATTAAAACAGGTTCATAGAATAGGTGTGTGTGTGTGTGTATGTGTGTGTGAGAGAGAGAGAGAGAGAAACTTGAAAATTCCTCATGTCTTTGTTGAGACAGGGAGGGGAGCAGATATGCATAGCTTTCAAAAGTGTGAAAATTTCAACAGCGACAAAAATCAGAAGGTAGGCGAGACAGAGGGAGAGGGACACAAAACAAATGCACAGTGTGAGGATATGGTATGGCAGGCATGCAGGTTGGCCGACCAGAAATTATTTGGGGAATGTTGTAGTGGGAGAAAGATTGGTTAAATCTCACCTAGTGTCAGGTGCCTCCCCTCTCAGCAATCTCCGGAACACTGAACACCTCCAGAATAGTTTGATTTAAATTGAAGTTGAAATCAGTTTTGCAACAACAAAATGTTTCAGAATCAGGTTTTTTATTGACCAAGTACACTTGCACACTTGCATATACAAGGAATTTGCCTTTGGTAGGTGTTAGCTCTAATGGTATGGTTTAATGGTTTATGTTATAAACCAAATAACAGTGAATTATTTAAAGACCCTGAACCCCCCCCCCCCCCCCTTAAAAACTGATTCTAACATAGTTCTAAAGGCATTTTAGAGTGCAGTTGTAGCCTACTAGTTATGGCTTTGGGCTTGAAACTGATAGTTTGTCAGTTCGATCCTCCACCATTTAGCGTGGCGGAAGTGAGCAAAGCACCTAACCCCTCACTGCTCCCTGGGTGCCAAGGTAGCAAGCAGGCCACTGCTCTGTTAGGCTATTCTTAACTTCACAGTGTACGGGGTGTTTCAATAATTTACAATGTTGATATATAAAAAGACAAATTTTATTCATGGGATCAAAAAGGTATAACTCTCTACACTAACAATCTTTCTCTTTGTACTTATTGTTCAAAGCATTCTTCCTTGCTTTAGGTAATCTTTCAATAAATCTTGTGTACTTGAGTGGTTTTTGTCTAATTGATGTTGAAGCCTGAGCAGGTGGCTGCTTTGGAATGTTAGTGTTGACCTCTGACCTCCCTTATTCTCACCCTCCCAGGCAGCTCTCCACCCTAGCATTGCTAATAGCACGCATGCAGAAAAATGCAGACCAGGTGGAGAAAGATGTGTTGCATGCAGAAGAGCTCATGGTCCAGGTGAGCAATAAGAATGACACACACACACACACAATTCTGTGCTGATTATATTTATAAATAATCTATAAAAAATATTTCTCCAGCTACACCCTAGATGTGTAACTCACTCTCTCTCTCTCAGGATAATGACAATAAAAGCAAAGAGCTTCCATTCAAGCATCAGAAAGAGGTGTCAGACTGTTTAGGTGACGCTGAGGGTCTTCTGAAAGATCTCTTCCTGGATGTAGACAAAGCTAAGAAGATTGGTCACCCACAAGCAGGCGAGATTGAGAATGAGTAAGTGGATTACTGTGTGTTCTTATCATATCAACTGTAGTGTAAATTCCTTTTTGAACATTATTATATGAAAACAACTTTTTACATATAATGTTGCAGTGCTGTGTATGTTTAAAAAGCAAATGCCATCTTCTGACTCCTCAGTGTAATGCGTCTGCATGAGCGTTGGCTAAAGGACTGTTCCATTCATCGGGATGTGTATGACCCTGTGGACGACGTGGAATTGTTACCCAGGATCCACTGGGCTGATGTGCTCAATGAGAAACAGGTAAGCACACCTTAGGAAATGCACAAACACACAGGCCCTGCAGATGAAGTGGAATTGTTGCTCAGAATCAACTGGGCCAATGTGTTCAATGAGAAACAGGTAAGCACACCTTAGGAAACACACAAACACGCAAAACACACTGACTGTGTGTGTGTTTTTAGAGACTGAGATCTTCTTGTACATCAAAGAGCCATTTATTGTATTGAGTTGAACCAAAACTAGGTCTACATTCGACACCTGAGACCAAGGTAGCTTGGGTTTTATTAAATAGAAATCCAATCCTGCTTACTCTACAGTACCTGTAGTCTGAGCTAACCTTTAGATTGACCCAGTTTTGCTAACAAATATGTTTCTTATGTGTGTTTTGTGTGTGCATGCGTGTGTGTGTGTGTGTGTGTGTATATCATACAGAGGCAGGTAAACACGGAGAAGTATGGACCCACTTTGGGTGATGTGGAGAAACAGATTGCGGCCCATAATATCCTGCACAAAGAAATCGAGGCCTTTAATTCTCAGATGAGCCCAGGCACCGCCAGCTCCAAGGTAACAGAACTACACGGGACTTCTAATCACGTTTGCTTACTGAATCACTAGGCTACTTAGTGGAATTCAGTTGCTCACTAGCTGTAGTACATTATACAGCTCGTCCCCCCTCAATAGTGTTACTGGATTACATGTGACCTCTTTTCTGTTTCAGGAGGAATACAATGACGTGAAGAAGCAGTACAGCAATCTTTTGGTCAGTTCCAATAACCTACCAGACAATGAGCATGAGCTGAGTGGAAATATGTCAATCTTGACACCAGGGGTGTCATAGTAGGGCCACAAGTGGGGAGAGAGCCCTTAAGGAGGCTAGAATTTTATTTAATTAAATATAAATATAATTAAAATAAAATTAAATGTCATGGGCACAGATTGTGCATAGGGCCTAGAATTTGGTGCTACACCCTGCTTGGCAGTAATTGAAAGGTTTCTGAAATGACATTTAATGCTGTTAAATTAAAATAATTAAAAACATATTTGAGAATGAACAGATGACAGTGGTTTCATGTGGGGGAATGAGAAAATATACAACTGGTTCACGTTTCTCCACAGGACAACTCCAAGTGGCGGCGGCATTACCTGAGCAGCCTGTACGACTATATGCATGGCTGCAAGAAGGAGCTGAAGTACCTGGGTGAAGAGCAAGATAAGATACTCAAACAGGACTGGAGTGACCGCATGGTGGATGCACAAGATGTCCGGAGAGAGTATGAGGTCAGAAAGCCACACAGGATCTCTGAAAATCCTTTTCCTCTGTTGAATTCAGCTTGGACCAATACATATACATGGATAATATGATGACATCAAAGTAGCATTGTTGACTTTTAGTGATGTAAATTTAAAGCAAGTCATTACCAAAACTGTGATTTGCCTCTGCACAAATATTTCATTATGGTAGGCTATTTCTATATAACTAAACAGACTAATAACTGTCTAAAATCTGTATCTGTACCTGTGAAGACTCAAAAAAAGAATAATTTTGGTTTGGTTCCCCCTAGAACTTCAAGAACAACAGCTTACTGTCCCATGAAGCCGAGGTCAATCGCCTGCAAGATGATGGGGACCGGCTCATCGACTTGAAGCATCCTGCCAGCTCTACAGTGGAGGTAGAAGACACTTTCTGGTCTCGTATTACAAAAAAAAAAACCTTTGTGAGCAATGCGCATTTGTTCCCAGTATATCTGAGATCTTCACTGAATAAGCTCACCGTTTTTTTTTTTGTTTGTTTGTTTTTTTGTTTGCTTTAGGCCCAGAGGGATAAACTGAGGAACGAATGGCAGAAATTCCTCAACCTGTGCATCTGCCAAGAGGTGCATCTGGATAATGAGGAGGAATACAAAAAGGTGATTTGAATGAGATGGATAACATACACATTGTACTTTTACATACTTACATTTCATACTTATTCTTAAAATGATATGAAATAAACACCAGTGTCAGATACAGTATATTTAATTTACGAATTTACCTTTTGAGAGGAGTTGTGTAACGTATCTTATGACCTTATTTGTCTTTGACCCTTTCAGTATCAGCTTGAAGCAGACACTTTGTCAGAGTCCCTTTCAAAGCTCAGGGCCACAGTGGACCCCAAAGCTGTCAGTGGCAAGACCAACCCTGAGATTCTTCTCCAGCTTCAGGTTAGTGCACTTAGTATCAGGTTAGTACCCCACAGAGTTTATCAGATGGCACCAGGCTCATTCTGTTGCCTCGTGTTTAGTTGTCCAGAAAATGGTGTGTGGTCAAAGAATACATTCCAAGTAGCCTAACAAGATCTGGCTCCAGCCATTAATGCAGAGCTATAAAATGCTGAAAGTTTATGCTTGTGGTTAGGCAAAGGTCTTATTTGAAGGTGTTAAAGGAGAGGTTTGGTGTAAATTAATCCACAGCTCTGTCACAGAATGCTGTCAAAAGGAAAAACAACCAATTCACACTGAACTTCTCCTTTAAGCTAACCCCTTTACCCTTCCTCTGGCTGAGAAGAGCTATGAACCACTGAAAGTTTAGGCTTATGCAAAGGCCTTATTTGAGGATGTTAACCTAACCCTTGACCCCTCTTCAGGCTGATGATAAGGCAGTGCAGCGGAGCGAACAAAAGTTAGCTGATCTCAGGAAACGGAGCACGAGCATTTCTCCACTCAAACTTCGCCGCACCACCCCAAGCCGCTCCAAGGTCGTTGAGGCACTTTGTGACTGGAGTACACCTAAGGTAATTGCTGTCCTGGGCCTTCAGATAATACCAAAAATGATCACATAGATATTTCTAATGCAGTATGCAAACATTTTTAGAAATTCTTTAAGATTTTAATTGTAGATTGTGGAATTCCTACAGTGTAGATTCATTTCGTAGACAGGAACTATGGGTGGGGCATCATCTTTGGACCGTATGTGATTCTCAATGCAATTTAATTTTCTATTCAAAATGTCAGGCTACACTGAATCGTGGTGACGTCTTCACTCTGAAGTCCAACTCTGACAATGAGAACTGGGAGGTTGTGTCTAATGATGGTGTTACCAAAACCTTTCCTGGAGTGTGCTTTGTCATTCCCCCACCTGACACTGAGGCAATTGACAAAGTGGATTTGTAAGACTTTTTATGTATTTCAGTTAAAATGAAGTTGCTGTTGTCGAGTGCTACTCTTTTGGGGTGATGGTGGTAGAGGTGCGATTTGGTGCAGGTTCATGCACTGCTCCATCTGACCCCATTGAAGTGTCCTTGAGCAAGATACTGAACCCCAATTGCTCCCGGATGGCCTCTACCACCGGTGTGTGAATGCATGTGTGTGAATGGGTAAATGTGAGGCATACACTGTAAAACGCTTTGAGTGTGGAAAAGTGCTGTATAAATGTAGTCCATTAACCATTTTGTCTTTTTATAAATGTTTGATGGACTAAGAAAAAAATAGGGACAGTTATTCAGTGTTAGTGCATGGATATTCAATGTATATTTTAAATGAGATTAGATGTTATTTTTCTCTGCAGGCTTGGTGGTGAGCTGACAGATTTGAAGAAGAGGAGAGCAGCACTGGAGGCATCACTGAAGAACCATGCCACTGACCCTTCAAAGGTCCAGAAAACAGGTGGGTAACTCACTGAACCTCCATAAGACAGGCTTTGACTGAATGTCAATACTTCCCAAAATGGCCCATTTAAACCGTAAATCTCGCACCCTCAACGACATTATTGGATTTTTAAATCATTGGTGATTAATGTTTAGTTTAGGATTAGGGATTCAGCCTTTGACATACTTAATTTAAAGTACTGACTTGCAAGCCCCCATACAGCAAAAACACCTTGTACTTCTGAGACAAAAAAAATCATTTACAGAGGTGTCTGTTCTTCAGCTCCTGTGTCAGCCGCCCCAGAGAACCCTAAAGCCTTGGAGCTGGCCAACCGTCTCAGCAACCTGGATAAAAACTTGGCCCAAGCTCAAGAGGACATGTTGGGTCGTCTCAGGACCCCACTAGACCGCACTGATACGGCAACTGACCTAGCTAAAAGACTGAAGGAACAAGAGGTGTGTTAGACTTGTAACAAGTGTCTTCAGTCACTCTCACATAATGAGATATAATGTGGTAAAAATAACTGACAGTGAGATGTGACCTCTTCTGGGATATATAAAGAATATACAGTGTAACTATTATTACAAATGTACTGTTTGGACTTCATGGGCATCCAAAAAATGTTTGAAGCTAAGGTGTTCTCATCATGTATTGTCATTGCCATACATGCATTTCGTTTACAGAAAGCTGCTGCGGCACTGAAGGCTTTGGAACAACAAAAGGAAGAAGCTCAAAAAGAACTAGAGCCCCTGCTGGCCCAAAAAGCCAATGGACCTACTCTGTCTTCACTACCAGAAAAATTAAGTGCCACCAAAAACAAACAGGACAGACTTGCTGCGCTTTCTGACTTGTACTCAAAAAAGTGAGATCTCCAAAAGAGATGCTTCCATATTCCAACCATGTTTTCTCTGACAAAATATGAAAAAATAACATTAATTGAAAATGATCAAACTGTACAATAATGTCTGGTTCTATGCCAAAAACAGGGCTAAGGCTTCTTTGGATTTGGAGAACCAAATCAAGAAAGTGGATGGCATTGTGTCAGGACTGGAAAAAGAGCTGAGTAAAGATGGAGTTATTCCAGATAAGCCTGACGCAATTGACACTCGCCTGAAGGAGGTCCAGGTAACAGTCTGTGCATAATCTATACATGGATTTCACAGCAACGTCAACGTCGTTGCACTGCGCAAGACTGGGGCAAAAAACGTATTTTTGTATTGAAATTGTGGAGGAAATTAGCAACATTAAGAAGTTGCTGTGTAGTGAACTGTGCAAACAGAGTTGGAAATGGCATCAAAATGTTCAACATACCTAGGAAGAGGCATCCGTTTCAAGTAGCTTGTATCTTTAATGTCAAATATGTATATAGACAAAGGCTCAAATATGTAAAAGTATGTTTGGGTATAGATTGAGTGGGTGTGTGCAAGTCTTCTTGGCTACAGAAGAGGGATTAGTAGACTAACAACAAGTAATATACAGTACATTTAAACTGGCCTTTCTCATGATTATTCTATTACGATAGATGGCTTTCTGCCCCGGGTTTCCGTGCGCAGGCGCAGTGTTTGTAAACATGAAATCCATGTATAGCGACCTGTTTTTAAAGGGAAAATTCTGAGTCAATCGGCCTGTATTCCTGTTGATAATGGCTGCTGAGTGCTGTCGGTACTGTAGGCCTTAGGATAACAGCAATTGCTACCATGCACACTGAATTTGAGAACTGACCACTAACGTTTACAGATTGAGGCATAAAAAAGCACAAATTTCATGCCCTCCTCATTCAATCTTTTCCATACCAATCTCCTGGATTTAGCAATTTGAAACCTTGTGACTTTGAGTTCCAGATAACCCCTTTAATATTCCTGCAAAAGTTAAAGATACTTTTAGGTATTTAGTTCCCTCCTCTAAACTCTCGCTGTCTTCAGGGCCTTAAGAAGGACTTGGCCGGAGCTCAGCCAGAGGTGCAGAAGCTGAGTGAGGATCTGGAGGCCACTGAGAAGCTGTGCAGCTCCCTCCAGCAGGGCTACCAGGAGTACTGCCCCGACATTGGGCGCCAAAAGGAAGATACAACTCGTCTCCAGGGCCGCTATGCTCGTCTGACCAATCAGCTTGGAGAGAGGTAGCCACTGGCACTTTTGCATGTCATGCTTATTCCACATAGGCACTTGTATTTATTTATTTATGTATTTATTTATTTGTCTAATTAATGCCATTAATTGGTTATGATGGTCTTTTATAGAGAAAAACTGTTGCAAAGCACTGCCATCAAAAATCAGGATTTCCAGAATGTGAGCCAGTCACTTAACACTTTCCTGAACAACCTGCCTAATAACACAGTCAGCACTAGTGATGACCTAGGCGACATCAATGCAAAGCGGATTTCACAGGAGGTAGGGTGAATTTTTCATTATTTCCTTTTGTATACCGAATAAGCATTTTGGACAGACCTTTATAATATGGCAATCACTGTTTTCTTCACAGAGGGTGGTGGAAGACATAAAACGTAAAGGGGACGACATTGACCGAGTAATTGACCTCTCTGCTGACTTGCAGGATCTTCTTGATGTAAGACCTTTGATAGATGACAGTATTTTACTTTGAACTGTTTTTTTATTCTGATTAACTGCCTCCCAGCTTTGTGTAGTTCCACTGAGTAACTATGATAACTATTAACTATGATACCTCAAAGCAGGGGCGTCGTAGTGGGGGGTAAAGGGGACTGAGGTACTAGCAAGTGGGGGAGCAACTGGAATTTTATTTTCCTTTAAATATTAATATAAGACTTAAAATGGCATGTGCACGGCTTCTGCATAGGGTCCATCATTTGGTGCTAGCTGGAAGACCAAAGTCAATACAAGTACACTTACAAAACCCCACTTCCTTTCCCTGCAGGAATATGAGACTAACTGTGACACATACAAAGGAACACTTAAGCAGGATGCAACCCCCGGTGTCAAAAAGCTGAACACTCCATCCCTTTCAGACTCTGTGCAGAAACAGGTTTGCAACATCACTTAAAAAAGTTAACAGTGTTCAAAAGGTTAACAGGTTCAATGGCAATTATCCAGGTCTTCAATATGTGTCCTTATTGGTGCTACTTTGTTGCGTTTACAGGAAAAAGCACTGGTGAACCAATATGCAGTGGCTGCTGCAGAGAATGACCAAAGACTGAACCAGCTTGGTTTGGCCAAAAACATCATGGCACAGGTGCACAGAAATACACAGATCCAAAGGCTACTTGCTATCATACACATTTTATTTCACTAATTTTCATGTTTGTCCTAGGAATTGTACTTTACAAATATTGTATATTTAGGCAGTCATCAAATTAACATTTTACATAAAAGCATTGAACTCATGCAGATATGGTTTCTAATTTTATACATTGCTTGTATGTCTATTTCATTGGGTCAGAATGAAGAGAAGGAAACCATGGTGGCACAGCAGCAGGCACAGCTGCAGAGCCAACAGAGGTCTTTTGAGGAGGCAAATAGCCTGAAAAAAGACCTTGACGAAGAGGTGAGGAGACGCAGCCATGCTGAGAATGACCTCAAGACCTACAAGGATAGAATGCTGTCTCTGAAAAGCCGCAGAGGTGTGGAACGTGTTCAGGAGACGGAGGTGCTGCAATACTACCGTGATCCCAAAATGGAGTCTGACCTGAAAGACCTGGGGGACAAAGCACACGAGGAAGCTCTAAAACGCACAAGCATACAGAGTGAGATTGAGATCACTGGCACAAAAATTGCTAAATTGGAGAATCAAATCAAGAATGCAGAGCCGAAGCTGGTTACCAGAGAGGTGACAAAATTTGAAAGAGATCCCCAACTTGATGATGATGCGGCAAAACTAAAAACCGAGATTAATAAGCTGAGAGAGGAAATCCGTTTGCATGATAAAGAGACTGCCAAACTGCAAACAGAAGTTACTATTTTGGAGCAGAAGAAGCCAAACATAAAACAGAGGGTAGTGCAGAAGGAAGTGCTAAAGGTGGAAAAGGACCCGGGGATGCTTAAAGCAGTCCGTACATTTGAGAATGAGATTGCTGATGAAGCTGAAAGAAGCAGATCCATTAGCAATGAGATCTTCCAAACAAGAAGCCAGATCAATACGCTGGAGAGACTGATTCCAACCCTAGAACCTAAGATCATTACCAAAGAGGTGAAGAAAGTTGAACAGGATCCTGAAGCTTTGAAGGAGTCTGGGAAGATAAAATCACTTTTGGAAGATGAGGTAAAAGCAAACACTGGTCTCCAAAATGAACTCTCACTGCTTCAAAAGCGCCTAGTCCTAGTGACAGAGTTAAAGCCAAAAGTGGAAGTCAAAGAGGTCATAAATGAGATTTACAAGGTCTCACCTCAGACAGAGGAGGAAATGGGCCGTCTGAAGAAGGAACGGCAGGATACCATTAAAAAAATTGGGGATCTTGAGTATAACATCACACGCATTGGGTCTGAACTGGCAGACCTGAAATCACGGCCGCCTCAGGTTGAGTGGAAAGAGGTCACCCAAGAAGTTGTGAAAAAGGAACGGACCCCAGAGGATGTCAAGGAGCTTCAACGACTCACAGATCAGTTGTCCATTCAACAAAAAGCATATGATGGTGTTCAAGACCAGATGAAGCGTCTAACAAAAGACAGAGATGAAATCAAAACAGAGAAGTCAAAGGTGGAGATGAAAGAAGTGAACAAAGAAGTGGTCAAGTTTATTGATGACCCACTCCTACAGAAAGAGGCAGACCGCCTGCGAAGGGACTATCGTGACGAGCAGCAAAAGCGTCGGACCACTGAGGAAATGGTCTTTGATTTGCAGAACAAATACATCCAACTGGAAAGACAACAGCCAGAAGAAAAAGTGGTTGTTCAGGAAGTGGTGCGCCTCCAGAAAGATCCCAAACAGATCCTGGAACATGAGAGACTTAACAAGAACTTAGATAAGGAAACCACAGCCCGCAGGCAACTGGAACTTGAGGTCCAACAGCTGAAGGCAATAGTGGAAGAGAAAGAGAGGAGCATTAGATCAAGTGATGAACATCAGAAGAAAGTCAAAGTGGATGATGAGTTAAAATTTATCAAGAAAAGTATATATGATCTGGAAAATGCACCACCACCTGTAGAGGAGTGTATCGTGACAGAGCAAGTTATGAAGGTAGAGAGGGACCCAAAGCTGGAGAAAATGACCAACGGACTCAGAACAGATCTGGATAAGGAGAACAACGACATTATACGCCTTCAAAGAGAAATACGACACCTCAATGTAAAGATTGATGCATTGAAGCGTGAGAAGGCTGGAGAGAAGACGGTCTATAAAGAGGTAATTCGTGTTGAAAAAGACCAAGCAGTTGAATCTGAAAGGTCCCACCTGAGGGAACAGGTGCTTCAGCAGACAAATGCCCGACGAGACCTTGAAGATGAGGCCAAAAGGCTGACAGACAAGTTAGATCGTCTCAAAAATCGAAGCACGAACAATTCTCAGGAGGAGACAAATCTGACCCGCAACAAGGAAGCCTTGGAGAAAGACAGGGAAAAACTTGAGCGTGAGCTAAAAGCCCTGGAATCAGAAAAGCAGGACATTAAGGTATCGTTCCAGCAGCAATCTCGACTGATGAGTGAGAGGAATCAAAAGACCCGGCAAAAAAGCATTAAAATGGAGACAGACATTCAGCGTCTAGAGAGGGATATCTTGGATGAGAAAGACAAGGTCCACAAGCGTGACAACACAATCAGGGAGCTTCAGAAAAGCTTGAAGAAAGAAGACAACACAGAGTCAAGAACCAAAGAGACCAACCTCTCCACCAAAATCACCATCCTAGACCCTGACACAGGGATGGACATGTCACCGTATGACGCTTACCTGAGAGGTATGATTGATCGTAAACAGTACCTACAGCTGCAAGAGCTCGAATGTGACTGGGAGGAGGTCACAACCATGGGACCAGATGGTGAGACATCTGTGTTGCAGGACCGCAAGAGTGGTAAACAGTACCCCATCAAAGATGCTTTAAAGAATGGCAGAGTTACCTCAGAACAGTTGGATGAATACAAAAAGGGTAAAATGCCCATCTCAGAGTTTGCTCTTCTGGTTGCCGGAGATGCCAATAAACGTTCTTCCATCTCATCCATATCCAGCTGGCGGTCATCCACCTCAAATGACTCTGTGATTGAGGGAGACTTCCCCATCAGTGGAATTTATGACGCCCACACTGACTCATGCCTGTCAATACGAAATGCGATGAAACACAGGATGATTGACACCACCACAGCACAGAAGCTCTTGGAAGCTCAGGCTGCTACAGGGGGCATTGTAGACATCAACAACAAGGAAAGGTACTCTGTGCACAAGGCCGCAGAGCTGGGCCTCATTGAATCCAGTCAATTGCAGCGTTTGCTTAATGCTCAGAAAGCCTACACTGGAGTTGAGGATCCCATTACAAGGGAACGTCTCTCCATTGGGGAGGCTGTCCAGAAGGGATGGATGCCCAAGGACACCGCAATGCGCTACATGGAGGCGCAGTTCCTCACAGGAGGGTTGATGAATCCTAACCGCACAGGACGTATTGATATCGTTGAAGCCGTGGGCGCTAGGATGATTGACAGCACCATGGTGAGAGAGCTTCAGGAAGACTCCAACCATGCCAAAGAGCTGACAGACCCCATCACACAGGAGAGGATCAGCTATAAGCAGGCTTTGAATCGGTGCAAGACAGACCGTACAACAGGTCTCCCAATGTTACCGGCAACCTCCAAAAGTACTTCCCCTTCCTCCACCTTCCCTTCATACTACAGCCATCGATCTTCTTTGCATTAAATTTAAACAGGATTTGTTTACAGTCAGATTGGGAGTACTATCTGGGCACTCAGTTGTAAATGTCAGATTAATTAATATGTTAATATTAAATATAAAAATGTCTATAAATAATCTCAGGAAAAGTGGTAAATATTATTCTGCTCACTTAATAAGGGTCACAAATACTGCTGCTGATATTTGTTTACTCAATTATGAAGGAAGAGCTTACTCTTACTGATCATTATCCTTAAATAATTTGCCAGATTTGGGATGACAGGTCATGGTGCAATCATGGTTTTAATGTCAATTCTTCCATCTATAATTTAAAGTCTGATATACTGTTATTACTTTGTTTGATATTGTATGAAAAATAAATGTATTGATTAAAATGACAACTTTTACATCTTTCATTTGTTTAACATTTAACAACAGTAAAATAATAACAAGGATACTGCCATGAAGCTGGCTTTACAGTGCTTTATCAGTTTTCTATGCCACAAGAAACAGTGTATATTTCTTTGTCTTGACCCCCTTTACATGTTAGTTACAGTCCCTAATACAGTGTAATACAACTATATCCATTCAATATAGTACATTTAGAAAACCAAAAGAAAGAGTTCACTTTGACTTCTTACACAACAGGTTTGCTAATATAAAGTATGCCTAAATATCAAATCCCTCGGTTAAAATGAACATTTTCGTCTCAGCCACAATAGGGGTAGTTTGCTATATTAAAGGTGCTCTATGAGATTCTGCAGGATTTTAGCGTGGGCTTTAATCCTCTAACAAACAAACACACCAAAACATAACAAGCCACGGGCAACCCATTGGGTGCAAGATAGTTGGGGGCATTAACCTCCGCCCTTACCACCAGCCATTTTATTGTCGATTGGTTGACCGTGGTTTGTTTTTTGGTGCACATCCCTGTGCCCCTGTGAGTATTGCAGCCTGTGTTGTTTTGTTTGACAATGTATTCAGGGGCCAGAAAGCAAGCTGATCAAGGGGAGATCATTTGAGACAGAAATTAAATCGTGCTACGATTCTTGCAGAACCTCATAGAGCACTTTTAACAATATACTAAATTGTATATTGTAGCACTATAATTTGAAGTCACACATTCACAATGTCATCTATTCATATAAAGTAGTCTACTGTGATGCTTGTACTTTTTATATTTAGTTTCAATGTCTGAAATATCATCCACTGCCCTTGTCATCCTCACTTTCCTGGAAGAAGTTCCGTTGCTCAGTGATAGCTTTCTGCAACAAGGCCGAGTCAACCCCTTCTACACAGGTCATTACTCGTGCCTGCAGCATCACGCCACCTCCCTCTGCAGTAAGCAAAAAGAGTGCAGCAAGAACAATCAGTGCAGCAATCATGAACAATCATGTGTGTCATTGTGTATATATCTGGGTGATGTCATTTTTTTATTTACTGAACAAAAAATATAGAATAAAATAGATTTAGGTTATTTAGCTTTGTTAGTCACAAGTGGCTGCAATCACCAGTTTAGAGTAAGCTTGTAAGTTTACTGAAATTATTGTGAGATAAATTAGACTACCTGTCATTCTATGTTTCTCTTATACTAACAATGTACAGTTGTGTGCAATGTGCAGCCCTTGATGAATGTACATTGTACTTCACAAAAACCATAGGATCTCTTTGTGTCTGTATGGTTTACTATTGCTTATGAGGCTTTAGAATAGTGGACCATGGTCCACCTGATCTAAAATAAGAGTAGGCATACAGTTTTTATAGAGCATTGTACCTTCTTCATTTTCAATTTCTCCCAAGACAATGTACAGAGCTCCACTTATGGGGTTGAATGGCTCAACATATGAAGTTTTAACGCTGAATTGGTACTTCATGGACGAATGATGTGAAGACAGAATGGCCTTTGACTCCTCAGGTCGATAACATGTCAGCCTGATGATACAATTAGGCATAGATAAAGACCACACGGTAGGCTAAACAAAGCATATAAAAATATAAGCATATTGGTTTCTGAGGAGATATTTGGATGAGGTCATATTTATTTATTTACTGACTAAAAGTAATTGAATGAAATGGGTTATCTGGCTGTGCTTGCTACCTTCCAAAAGTTCGCACAGATGCTCCTTCTTCAATGGCACCAGGTTGAAGTTCCCAAGGAAAATGATAAGTCGCAGTAACAGGAAGCATTTTATTACATCAGTTTGAAGGCATTTCTGTATATTAAAAAGTTGTAAATGCAAATGGTAAGCTTTCTGAAGTAAAAAAAAAAATAATACATTGAGCAAAGAGTCTGGTCGCTCTTTAGTCCGCAGTAGGAAATGATCACATGACGAAAGGTCAAACCCACGTGATATAATGGCAATAAAATAGCAATAATGGTTATTAAGGAAAAGGTCCTCGTTGTATTGCAGTATTACTACAAAACTGCAGTTTTTTGTTAACAGTAGGCTGCAGTATACTACAATATGAAAGCGAAAACGACACAACTAAATACTGCCTACAAAATACTACGGCACTGCACACTTTTGGTCCAAAAATACTGCATTACTGTAGTGCATAAAAAACGGGAGATTGTTTAGTAAAGAAGACCAGAGACATTTAGATAGCTTTGCCTAGACCTTTAACGGCCACTCCCATCTAGTTATGGACACCTGGTAGGCATTCAGTACACGTGTGCTCATGACAAAACCAACTGCCTTTGTGTTGTCATCCTCTAATAGCCCTTTAGTCATATTTCCAAGAAGTTGCAGCAAGCACATTCTACTACATTCAGTCAATTAGAAGGAAGTTGCTTGTCCGTAAATGATAAAAGTCTTTTTGGCCCATGCTAATTGTATTAAGTAATGTTAGCACTTTACATTTCATGAGAAAATAAGCATTTCTTTACTTGGATCAACAGAGTCGACTTTTCCCACTACATTAGAATGATTATTATTTTGGAAATCGCAGATTTGGTTGACACCCACAGTACGTGATCTGCTACAGCTACACTGACCGATAATAACCTCTCTATATCGCCAAGTATTCTGTAAAATTCGGGAGTTCTTCTGTCCCTCGTGCGATCATGGTTCCAGGAAGTGTCTAGGTCGTGAAGGATTTTGCTCCACCTACCAGAGCCCGTCTACGGGGAGCTGGTCCACTCTCTATTAACTCCATTGTACCGGATTTTGCCTGCAATCTGTTGAAATTCCGCTGATTTTGCTGTCGAGCAAGTGAAAAATGAATTGTAGTCTATGGAGCTAAGCGGCTTAACCTCATTGTTGTCACAGTTGACAACTTAATTTCTTAATATACGTTGTGGTAGTAGCTACCTGAGTACAGATTTCCACTGGAAATGAAATAAAAAGTCACTCATGTGCTTTCTGCTTGTCATAGAATGGGCCGCTTTCTGTGTAACATGCTAGCATTTAGCTCGTGGATACTGGTTGGTCAGCGAGAAATCACGACTGATTACGACCGTCATGAGCTGAACCTGGCAACAGCTGACAACTGCAGAAAGTAGCGATTGCTGTAAAGTGGTTTGCTTTTGTGTCACGTGACATGTAAACTTTAAAATGGTTTTTAGGAATAACAACACATATTAAAATTTGTATTGGTCAACTAATTGTCAAGTCAAGTTATCCTGCATCGCATGCATTAATGCAATTTTAGGAGAAAAAAATTATATAAAGAGAAATGTGGTATTGGTGGGTGCAGCTCCATTGCCACCCATTCATTAATCACTTGCTCGGGAGCTCCCTCTTGTTGCAGTTCCACCCGGAAGGATTCTGAGAGTGAACATTCTCCCCATATTGAAAATTCTCTGCACCTACCTACTATATGTGACTGTACGTACCTAGCTAGGCTGCAGAAGGTTTAGCCTTGGCCTCTGTAAAGACGTGTTTTTAGCGACTTGTGTATTTTACCTTTTAAACGTGGACAATATCTCCCATCGCTAGTATGAATCCAGATATACAGAGAGAACGTGAAAATGCGACGTTCAACCCAGACGTTCTCACCTACATTTTGGACGGTGGTCAAGAGAAAACCCGGAGGAGAAGAGAAATAGGTCAGTCCTGAAGTCCCCCCAAGTTTAGTGAAACCTTGTACGAAGTTTATTTAGGACCATTATTTATGGCTGCGTTTTAACCACAATCGTTGTCATACAGGTACTAACGTTAATTAGAAGTTGTGCCTGAGGCACCATTGTGGTGAAATAACGTTAGCTTTTGTCTATGTTGGCTGACGTAAATAACCCTAGCTTCTTATTGTTAGCCTCCCGGTTGTGTAAGTCTTTCATAAACTGTTTGTTATAGTTACATCCTACAGCGTGTACCCCCCCCCCCCCCCATGGCCTTTTAACGTCAATTTTCTTTATCAATGTGGTGTAATGGATACCTCTTCAGACGTAGCTTAAAACTAGCAAAATTCTAGTGTAACGTTGAGACATTTAACGTTTTGCTATGTTACACACACGAATGTAGTCACTACACCGTTATGTTTACAACCGATAGCAGACATAACGTTACACGAAATTACATTCGTAAACAACCGTGTTAAATATGTGCTTAAAATACACATTGCAGAAGCAGTGGTTATCAGCGATCCAGATTTTCAGCAGGAAGAACCCAACTTTCTATCTCGAAGTGATCGGTATGATGCAGCGGTGAGAAAGAGTGCCCAGATGATACTGAAACTTCGGGAGTACGGTATCTCTGACCCCGAGGAGATCTATAATTACAAGAGGTACAGGAATAATTTATCTGATCTGTGCCGAGAGGTGAATATACTGTTTAAATGTTTTGTTGTTTCAGACTCCTCACATTAAAGTCTATTTTGTTTTATTTGCATACAGTTCCTGATTTGTGCTACATCACATGCTACACTTTATCTTAGATTTGCATATACTTGGAGTACTCAGTGTTTGCCCATTTGAACTACTGAATGGACTACCTGTGAATTTTGTGGTGGAAGCATGAAAGATCATTTTTTTTGAATGTGTGTAGCAAGCAGGTTGCTTGAGGCTGTTTTCCTACAGACTGCTGGCATCGTTCCATGCAATCAAGCTGCACAGTCACTCATGTGTTTCTCCTGGGTCACCACAGGACAGTAGTGCAAAGTACAGTCCAGCTTAACTGTGTCAAAGGTTAACGAACACTATTCTTCTGACTGTGTTTTTTTGTGTGTAGGTATTAAAAAAATGTCCCTCTTGCAGGGAAGTTTTTTGTATTGAGTAGTATTTAAAACAGTAGTTGTGACACTGTGCTTTAATGTTGCAAATTGCAATAATGACACGGTGCCACAGAATATGACTTGTGAGTAATTTAGCTTAACAGCGCAACGACTAGTGTATCCCAGCCCTGTATTTTTTGAACATATATGTTTGTGTGCATTTTTTTTCTGTCCGTTTGTCTGGCAGTATATTTAAAGGACAGCACCATGAGGCAATGGGTCTCCACTACGCCATGTTCGTGCCTACTCTGCAAAACCAGGGTGATGCTGAACAGCGCAAGAAGTGGCTCCCTCTGGCTCTGTCCTACAAGGCCATTGGCACCTATGCTCAGACTGAGCTTGGGCATGGTTAGTCCGGTTTAGGAGAACCGCTGGGGAGTTTGGACCATGACCTTAAACTACAATGCCCAGTTCTCCCTCTTATTATCTTGTGTAATGATCCTGATCAAACACTTGACTCATTGTGGTTTGACATTCAGGTGCTTCTCCCCTTGGGTGTGTACGGTTGTGATGGAGTTTTTGAATATCAATCTCCAGGTGAAAGATTGGTAGTTCCTATTTTTAGTTTCTGTTTGTGGTAGTGTAGAATGGGAAAATTTGCCTCTCTTGTAGATGCTTGACAGCGCACTCTCAATGGCATTAGACCCCATGAAATCTCCTAACATTTGCACTAACCTAATCGTTTTATTATTGTAGCACTGCCAGTTGCAGTTGTTTTCCTGTGTGAATGATATTCAGATTGATCCATAGTGCCTTTTGTCTTTGTCCTTTTAGTCTCCCCTCTTCTCTCACCCATCCCTTCTGCTCTGATAGTTTGTGTTGACCTAGAGTAGCATTTTTATCAGAGCTAATGTGCATTTTGATTGACAAGTCCTCATTCTCTTCTCTGAAATGCCTTGTTTGAAATCAATGTAGAATTTATTTTTTACCCCTAAAGCCCCTCCCTTCTGCATAAAAAATGACCTTGCAGTGAGTTTGATCTTAGTATGTAGCTATTTTTTTTTAGCCAAGTGTTTTTTTTTATTTTTTTTTACCCTTTTTGGTTGCCAAATTACACCTTGTAAAATGCTGTTTGGGTGGAGTGAGAAATAGTCTCTTTTTTGTTGTTTGAACTTCCCCTTGACAAAAGTGGAAATGTAGTACTGGAGAAAAAGACCAGAGCAGTTTTTCTGTCACACAGTGCTGCTTTTTTCCCCGTGTTCATTTATGGTTGCTTTACACGCCGTTGCTGCTTCAGGGATGTCAACTGCCCTGCGTTATTGCTTTTGTAAGGTTAATTGAAGCCTTGACTTCAAAACCTTGGTGTGAAATGTGGGGAATTGCTTTTAAATTATTGTTTCAATTAACATTACCAAATGAAGGCTGCATTCGATGACCGGTAATGTTGCTGTGCCTGTTTAGATCCAAGGCTTCCACCATAAAATTCACACTTCCCGTATTGTTGCTTAAAATCCTGCCTTACTGATTGTATTTGAAAGATTTGTTGCTAACGACAACATCAAGTGTTTTTGAAAATCAACTTGCATCTCTGGCTCATAAGCTGTCTTTTTTTTTTTTTTTTTTTTTTTTCTTCTCGTCTTCCTGGGTCATTCATCCATCCAACCCCACATATCACCATCTACCTTCTCCTCCTCCTCCTGCATGCACATCCTTCAAATTTTGTCTTTAATCCCCCACCCGGGTCCCTACTTTAAAAAAAATCTCACCTGACCCATGACCTCCCACCACACCCACCACTTGACACAACCTTAGCTGTATACATCGTGGGAGTTCCGGACCCCTGGATCTGCACCTGGGGATGTTTATACCCACGCTCCTGAACCAGGCCACGCCTGAGCAGCAGGAGACTTTCTTCATGCCCGCCTGGAACCTGAAGATCATTGGCACCTATGCTCAGACTGAGATTGGCCACGGTAACACCCTACCCCCTTTCGCCCTGACAGAGCTCTGACTGAACTGCACTTTTCCTTAAGGGCCTCATGGTGGAGCTGCATGTCCAGGCCCATGGCGAGACAGTTAGAGTTCACTTGAAGGACATGCTGTTATGTATAGGTTATCCTGGCTGTTTTGGATGAGGGAGAGTCTGTCGAGACATCATGCAATGTTCACATATCTCCTAGGCAGAAACATTTGAAGACTTCAAATGTTATTCCTTTGAGAAAAGGAAGTGAATTAGCCTCCACCCTTCTAACTTTAATTAACCATAACCTCAGATCCTCCTTGTGAGTGGAATGTGTTTTGGGCCGCATGTGCAGTGCCTGGCTGCCCGCCATGCCAACTGCATGTCTGCTCATGAATCAGTCACTGTTTCATGTTGACTTGCACTCAGCTATGTAGTTCAGCACACTGAAAAACTGACCGTCCACCCTTACAATTATTAACATGATGCACGCTGTGCAGTTATTGGGGTTTTTGTCATGAGATTTTTGTTGTTATTGCTGTCAAATATCTACAAGAGGAATAATAATATTGGTTCCAGCCACATCATCTCCTTTGTTTAGCATTAGAGATTCAGAAGCAGAATTATTTGGGAAAACCTGAAGATTGGTCCCACTCCGTTACCAGCCATTGCATGTCCATTATAATACAGTTAAATAATAATGGATGATAAAGGAACTAATGTCAATCTCACCATCTTTTTGTTTTCTTTGGTGTCATCTCTCTCTTTCCATCTTTCTCTTTTTCTTTGTCTCACACACACTCACACTTTTAAGGGACCTTTATCCGAGGTCTGGAGACCACTGCCACCTACGACCCCGCCACACAAGAATTTGTGATGAACAGCCCAACCATTAGCTCCATCAAATGGTGGCCTGGAGGATGTAAGTTTTCATCCTTGACTTTTTAATCATTCCCCATTTTGGCCTCTGATGGCCCAGAGTCTTGTTTTGACCTGGCTTAGACTTCATTAGCCCAACATGGGTAAAGTTAGCAACAGGCTAGTTTACAGTTTGAATTTTGTAAATAATCTAAGTCATTGTTCTGAATACAGTTGAGGGATTTTGTCTATTTTCATTGTGCATATATTGTAGTTAATGCGAGTTCTCTATTAGCATCAGTAGCAGTGATGGCAAGGCAAAGCCAAACAAGTCTTTAAGCACACCAGTATGTGGGTAGACTAATTGCGCTCAAACCAGTGACTGCTGGTGTTGGTGTACACATTACACTGCCACACAACTCAGAGAGGTAAACCTGTGAATATGACTGCATGTCTGCGTATTACTGGGAGTCAATGCAGGGCTTTCAGGAGAAATATGATGGGTCAGCTTTTCATTCTTGGAATAACTTCAGCACCTGCGTATTGAAAAGCTTGAAGGTGCCAACCCTGCTGGGAATTTAAAGTGAAACACCAGCAGCTTAAAGCAGCACTAAGGACTTTTGAAAATCACACCCTGTACAGATCGGAATGGAAGCTTGCCGTAAGGCAGGTCAATTGTAGTTTTACTTAAATTACAGATCGCTACCCAATTGGGCAAACTTGTTTAGTGCCGTTAAAGCCAATAGAGGGCCGCTGAGCAAATGCAGCGAGTATCGTTCACCTTGTTACGAGTTGATGTTCCACCAAAATGAAAACATAATTTTAAGGTTTTAAGAAGTCTTTGGTGCTGCTTTAAGCTATTAAGGGTCTTTTAAACCAATTCAAACCTTTGTTTAAAAACAATATTATGTTTTTGAATACACCATTCTGCACCATTCAAATGAGTTTCAATGTCCATAATTGAATGAATTTAGGTTAGCAATTGTTTTTGTCTGTAAAAATGAAATGTAGATATAGACTGTTTCTGTTTTTTGTTAATGTCTATCTGTTCTGTGTGTGTTTATTATTCACTAAGTGGGTAAGACGTCCAATCATGCCGTTGTTCTTGCTCAGCTGTACACACAAGGTATCTGCCACGGCCTCCATGCTTTCATCGTCCCCCTCCGGTGCCTGAAAACACACGAGCCTCTTCCAGGTACTGTGTGTGCGTGTGTGCGCATGCAAGTGTCTGTATGTTTGTGTGTTTACAACTAGCTAGAAATAAAATGCAACAAAAAAAAAACACAGAAGAAAAAAATTCATACTCTGTCAAGACACTGATCCGTTTAAATGCTGTAACTCCCGTGCTTGGTTCTGCAGGTGTCACAGTGGGAGACATTGGGCCCAAGTTCGGCTTTGATGAGGTTGACAATGGTTATCTGAAGCTGGATAACCTGCGCATACCTCGCGAGAACATGCTCATGAAGTACGCTAAGGTATGACCATGTGGTCCAGGGAGATGCCACATCAAGCACTGCGTTTGTAACTTTACCAAAGTCCGTCTCTGACTTTACCCACAACCCCTCGGACTCCGCTATGAACGCTATTTAACATGCATCTCTGATGTTTTGATAATAACACATTTCAGGGCAAGAGAACCAAGTGTATATTTACACTTCAGACAGGGGTGTGGGAGAGAGAGAGAGAGAGAGAGAGAGAGAGAGAGTGTGTGTGTGGGTGTTTGAGGGTGTGAGTCTGTGAGAGTGTGTGTGAGAGAGAGAAAGAGAGTGGCTAAGTTCTGATAATGCGCCTGTGCTATAGGTTGAGCCCGATGGGACGTACCACAAGCCCCCGAGCTCCAAGCTGACGTACGGCACCATGGTGTTCATCCGCTCCATGATTGTGGGCGAGTCGGCCCGGGCGCTGGCCAAATCCTCTACCATCGCCATCCGTTACAGCGCCGTCCGACACCAGTCCGAAATGCGGCCTGAGTGAGTCCAATAAATACAAATTCTCATGGCATGCGTATGCAGGTGCATAGTACTATGTACTGTTGCTACAGTTGCTGCCTACATGCAGGCATGAAATATTTACACTCTCAGCCTCACAGCCAGAGATGGTTCAAGCACAAGCATTTCCACACACTGCTTTCCTGCATACACTCTCCGGATGCTCACGCTCGCAAACATGCTGATGATGTCATGTCTTTATTTTGGGACTGCTGGCATACTATTCCAGATCAAACAGAAAAGTAGAAGGGATCCGTACGCATGCTTTGTCCTTCATATCTTACACACAGTCCCCAGACAGATGTGAGAGAGAAAAGGGGCTGGTTCTAGTGACAAGGTCACATCCTTTGGCCTACATATTTATTGGCTGCAACTGTGCAAAAGGGCACGAGCATGCTCAGTCCCCAACACACACACACACACACACACCAGCAGAGCGTTCAGGACCTGGCGAGGCCCGCTGTGGGAGCGGTGCTCTGCCATTGTAATCTTCTGTATGTGGTGCTGCGACTCAAGGCCAATCTCCTCTGAGGCTCTTTTGTATGCCTTAGGAGTTAGAGGACAGGCCTACTGTACCGTGGGGCTTGGTGCTCTTTCATAAAGCAGCCAGTGTGTTCTGCCTTCTGACTTTGGCTGAACTCCAGTATCCAGTCTTGTCCAGTCTTAAAGGTGCCATACCACACACTGAATTCTGTTACTGATTCAGAATATTTTTTTACCTCTTGTTTTTGGAATATGATGGGATGAGTTATATCGTGCATGTGAAAATACCTGGGAAAGGTTGTATATAAGTAGTGCCAAATAAGGAGTGCTAAACATTGTTATTGGTGTATGGCCCTGCATTATTGCACTATATTGCACTATACTATACACTATATGATTATGATGTGCATGTGATTTTCTCATTCATTTTTGCCAGCATCACCTGACTGTTCTCTAAATCCTTTCTTAGTTTAGTAACAATTTGTATGTTTTGTTTCTTTTTTTTCTTCAGAGTTTTTTGTTTTCTGAAAAAAAGTCATTTTGGTTTGCTGTAACCTCTTGCCTCACTTTGAAGGTGTGTGTGTGTGTGTGTGTGTTTTGTCGGTTAAAGGGGTTAAATTTAAAACTTGCTCCTTTTCCGGGCCCCTTTGTGGATAATAGACCTTATCCCACACAACTGTTCCAGTGTGTATGTGTGCGCTTGTGTGTGTGCTTGTGTACGTATGTTTTTGTGTCTGTCATGATGACCCTGTTGATTTTGGCCTGTGTCTAACAGCGAGCCAGAGCCTCAAATCCTGGACTATCAGACCCAGCAGTACAAGCTGTTCCCCCTGCTTGCCACTGCCTACGCCTTCCATTTCGTGGGCCAGTACATGACGGCGACCTACCACCGCATCAGCGGCGACATCAACCAGGGAGACTTCAGTGAACTCCCTGAGGTGGGCAGGTGAACTGGGGATTGTTTGTGAGAAGTCCTAAATACTCAATGGCTCAATCCCAGCATCTTTTGAAAGATAAATAGAAGGCCGCACACTGGGAACTCCCCAACCAATAGGTTTATGTTGTGAAGAAATGTTTCAACCCAACACCGTATTCACTACTGCCTGCTCCTGATAAAAGATCCTGTATGCTAGATCTGTTTGTTCACTGAACAAACATCAGTAATAAACATCAAATTGGTTGGTGAGTTTCCAGTGTGAGGACTTGAATTTCTTTTTCATTGATATGTTTTTTTTTTTTAGTCCTGCACGTGGCCTAAGTGAAGTAGGATGTGCTTGCATCTATTGGGTCCCTAGACCCCTTATATACATAACCAGCATGAATCAGCCAATCATGACTGATGGCTTAGGGAGAGCATTAGAATCCAGACAGTGTACAGTGTTGCTTCCTACTGTTGTTTAGCTGGTTCTGTTCTGTGACACTTTCTGTGCTCAACAGATCTGCATAAGTCCCGTTTGCTGTGGGACTTGCATGCTAAAGTTTGCTTAAGTTGTGTCAAATAAAAAAATGCAAATGTGTGCTTAGCTGCTTTCTCCCCCCATCCTCAGCTGCATGCCCTTTCATCGGGTCTAAAGGCCTTCACCACCTGGGTGGCAAACGCGGGCATCGAGGTATGCCGCATGTCGTGCGGTGGGCACGGCTACTCGCGTTGCAGCAGCCTGCCCGACATCTATGTCACCTTCACGCCCACCTGCACGTATGAGGGTGAGAACACGGTCATGATGCTGCAAACAGCCAGGTAGGAACCATGTGATATCCTCCTCTTCCCCTCACCTCATATCACACACATACTGTACACACACCTGTCACCTAGACTCTAACTGGTGTCATAAGTCATGTAAAAGGCCACCCCAATGTACTAAAATGGGTGTGGTGTGAGTGGTTTGCGAAATGTGTGTTAATGATTATTATCTCACACCACACCATGCTCTGCACATTGGAGTGACCTCACGTACAGTGGTTGAGTTGTGCAACATGTTTGCTCCAAACACACACATACATGCTCTTATCGTCCGTTCTTTTTCCTTCCTCTCCCCGTTAGGTACTTAGTGAAGAGCTACCGGCAGGCGAGTAAAGGCCAGCAGCTGACGGGCATCGTGTCCTATCTGAACGAGGCCCAGCCGAGGCTGCAGGCCCAGCCTGTCTCCTCCCGCCCAGCTGTCGTCGACATCAACGACCTGGCCAGCCTGGTGGAGGCCTACAAGCTACGCGCCGCCAAGTAAGCACAACGGTGGGGGGGCACGGTGGCTCAGTGGGCTAAGGCGTCACACCATAAAACTGGGTGATGCCAACCCAATATCCTCATCCATCTTACTCTCCCACTCATTTCCCGTCACTCTCCATTGTCCTATCGGAATAAAAGCAAAGAGCCCCAAAAAATATCTTTAAAAAAATAAATGTATAGCGGCAACAAAGTGTGTTTGGGTGACAAGGAGAGGGTGTTGACTAATGGCAGGTGTGGGCTGGTAAACAAGATCCATCAGCACAAATTCCGAAATGTGCATACATACACACACCCTCTCACTTTCAATTGCTTTGTTTTATAGCTATTCCTAGTGAAGGTGTGGTCACCATCGGGCCAGAGGGAAAGATGATGCTGATTCTTTAGTAATTAAAACCGTGTTGTGGGGTATGTTGTGGGGTTTTGGGATGTGATGTGCTCTTGTAATGTATTTGTCAGGCTGGTTGAAATGGCAGCGAAGAGCCTGCAGGGGGAGCTGCAGAAGAGCAAGAGTCCTGAGGATGCCTGGAACAACTCATCCATCGACCTCGTCAGGGCATCTGATGTAAACAACCATTATTTTTGTTGTTATGCTGTTAATGTCATATTAACTAGAGTTGAACTAATAGGCAATGAGACTTATCATCCAAAACGACAAACATCATTAAACATCATTGATCATTTAACCTAAATAAATAAATGTAAAGCCTGTTTTTGTCTAGAATTGGAATGCATGTAACTGCTTGTTGTTAATCTCCTTGCCCCTATAGGCTCATTGTCACTATGTGGTGGTGAAGCTTTTTGTCGCTAAGCTGGCGGAGGTTGGTGACACAGCAGTGCACTCTGTCCTCAGCACACTGGCCCTGCTCTACGCCCTGCACGGGATCGCCAACAACTCGGGAGACTTCCTGCAGGTAGGTGAAAGTGAGTGGGTAGAGCACAACTCGCTCTAAAAATTGTAGAGACTCCTAAGTCAAGTTTTCAGCAAAATCATATAATGTATTAGCCTGGATAACGCGACTGGTAAGCTCTTAGCTTAGTCTGGCCAGGCTGCTTTACTACACGCCTTCTGGGAGGCGGGCTTAACCTATACGCCCATCAGATGCCTCTGTATTCTACTGGACGAATCTACAACCAATCAGAGAACTCATTCTGATGACGTATGCGTAAGCTCGTTTCTCATTGGTTCCCATTTTTTGGGAAAAGGAAGAGCTCTAAAACGGCAGCCTGGCCAGACTGACTAGTTCGTGAAATTCAATGTAGCGTCACAGGAAGTATGGGCGGGCCCAGGCTAATAATGTATAATTGTGTGAAATAACCAACAGTATACTTTTGGGTTAAAGGAAAAATCCAGTGTGAATCAACCCATAGCCCTGTTACATAAGCTCATCAAAGGCTGTAGGTAGAACAAATAAATAAAAAAAAATTATACAACATAAAGAGAATATTGAACCAGCAACTAACATTAACTGAATGAGGCACAGAAGTGTTCCCCAATGTTTCCCATCCCCTATTCAGTTCATTTAGCTGTCGGTTTGTCGTATCACGTAGTGGTGTTCATCCTGCAGACAGCACCCAGTGTCCTCAAAAACATGGCTATGGATTGAACCACATGAGATTAGCACATGATCTATTAGTGTCAGTCATTTTGCTGTTTATTGACCTATTGGACTCTCATTTGTTGTCCAAGACTTGTTTTGTGTTGAGATGTTGAAGCAACTAGAATCAGAAAGCATGCCTGGACTCTGGCTAATGTACACACAAAACACCCGTAAATGATCATCTCTGGTTCATATTCTTCGATTTGATTGTACTTTCTCACCAATCTATGTGAATTTACTATGTTAAATAAATCGTCCACCTCTGGGGTCGCTTTGGAAATAAAAAATCAGTCTTGCCTGGTATGCCTTTAAATCCAAGAATAGAACCCTAATCCTAATTTTACTCCTACATCTTTTAAATATGCATGTTTATGTCATTATTGTATGTATGGAAGTTCACTGAAATGCCAGATTCAGCATGAAGCTGTAAAGGCACAACCTGTATGACCTGTATGAATCCTGATTGAGCTTCTCTCCACTACCCCTTCAGGCCGGACTGCTGACCGTGCCTCAGCTCTCCAGCATTTCCCAGCGTCTGAAGGACATCCTGGCCCAAGTGCGCCCCAATGCCGTTGCGCTGGTGGACGCCTTTGACTACCGTGACGAGATGCTCAACTCTGTCCTGGGGCGCTATGATGGCAATGTCTACGAGCACATGTTTGACTGGGCACGCAAGTCTCCACTCAACCACACAGAGGTAGCTACACAATATGAAACGGTGTATGAAGTTTATACTATACAGTTCATAGTTATCATATCATACTGTGACCCTTTGCAATGTAAAACAAATAACGTAATATTTAGCCATAACTAAAGGATAAAGATTGGATAGCAAATATATGATGCAATAAAGAAAGACTGAAGAAGTCACCAGCATGCAAAACCACATGTGATTAGAAGTGGTTTGCATGGATGTTTAAACTGGATATATTTAGGCATTCATGTTGTCTGTGTCCCTTCCTTTCCACTAGGTGCACCCATCCTACCATAAGCATCTGAAGCCTCTGCAATCCAAACTGTAATCCACATGAAGAGTTAGTATGTGTGTGGGTGGGGTCTTTGGGTTGCTACAGACCAACACAGTCTGTAGTAACCCCAAGATGGAGGTGAAACATTTCTCCCCAAAAAAGGGGAATAAAAGTTTGCACTAACCTATCAAAGAGGCACTGAGCCTCGGTCACAGGCCTGGTCTCCCTTATAACAGTACACAACCTTATAACAACCTTATAACAGTACTTGCCTACAACTGTATTCAGAGAAAACATTTTTTTACATAAACCTGTTGTACTAAAAAGCCCCAACATTATTAAATGGTCCATCCAGAAAGAAGAAAATGCTGTATTATTAAATGGTCCATCCAGAAAGAAGTTACTTGATAGCTGTAAAATACTTGATGGGGTGATCTTGCAGTTTGGTGAGATTCTTTAGTAGGAAAGATAAATCACAATCATGGTAAAGAAAATCAGAAAGAGAGGGAGAGTGAGAGCAGGTTTTACATGACGACGGTTGGAGATTTAGGGCATTGGGGAGAGGAGAATGTGAACCACTGCCTTCTCAATATTTTGCACATATTCCAATGACTAATGTCAGCATGTTTTAGAGTATTTGAACAATGATCCAAGTTGACTATCAGATCAGGTTAGATAAGTAGTCTGAACTTGCAATTATTTGTGATTATAAACATCACAATTGTCAAAAAATGAAATCTCCCCTACACTGTGCCTAAAAAGATGTGGAAGGTCTCAAGATGTCTGTCTGTATTTTTCTGTCCACTGTCATTTATGAGTGAGGCAACATTTGAGTCATAGGCAAGTCACCAGTTTACCTGACACAAAGAAGCCGACTTTTTCCACTTGCAGTGTTGAAATTTAAATGTTTGAAAGACAAACTTTTCCATTTAATTTTGGTTTATTATTATGGGAAAATATCTGCTTACTGACTTCATTGTTAAATAGGTAAAAAATGTATCATAATAGTAACAGTCATATCATGATTAATTTAGTAGAAAAAAAAATCCATTAAGATTTCTTAAAAGGGCTCGTCCTTAGAGACATCGTCCCTTGAACAGAGTTGGTAGTTGATATCACATAGGCCTACAACATGGCTAAGAAAAATTACGAGTCATGGAAGGTTTTAGAATACTAATATAATAAAGTGCAGATTCGTGTTTCTCTTTGACTTTAATTTTCATCAAGGGTCAGGAAAAGAATTACGAGGGTTTGGAGAACAAGGGGTGCAAGTGACATCTCGGGCGAAAATTAGTTTTATCAATGAGCTCTATTTAACAGGTAAAAATATGGCCCAATAATAGTCCATTTTTAAAATAGAGGCTGAAAACAAAAAGGCGTTATGGATGAAAATAACCTGCAATGAAAAGTTTGTTTTATCTATACTGTAAAATTCTGAAAATGTCAGTTACACCCCTTGTGCTCCAAACCCTCGATTGTTATTATGGTTTACTTAGGTGGTCAAAGAATATGAATCTCTTGCTTTCACTGATGGAGACATTTTATTTTTAAAGAAATGTTGCATTTGTAGCCCTTGGGCAATATCTGTAATATCTGAGAAAAAAAAAGAATTTATAATTAACAGTTTCAAACCTCTGTAAAGATTTATATGGTGACCATACATTTGATTTGATAAATTGTATAGTCCAGGAGAGGGTGCATGGGCTAATTTTATTTCAAAAAGTAATGGAGTTCAAATGTATGCCTTAACTGAACTGAATTAAACTATATTCCTTAGATCATTGTAAATGAGATTGTCTTGATCTTTATTTCATTTGTTTGGTTTGGGATCAGTTTGAAGTGTTTGCTAATAATCTTCTGTAGTGGTCGATCATACCACACATAAAATGTCTTGTAAAATGAACTTTAGAGGTAGGACGTTTCAGTTTCATGAGTGCTGGTATTAGCGCTGACCTCCGGTCGCGATTAATCGCTAGATGTCACCCTTTCCTGAATTATGTATTTTAGGAATGGGAAGCAGATTAGACACTGTTGTCCGCTTTGGAGAGTTGGAGGTTAATATTACATTGATTGTAATATTGTAACGTCATGAAATGTTATAACTTGTCTGCGAAAACAATAGCTTCACGTTAAAATATCTGCTTTGTGTCCTTTTGTTGAACAACAATAGATGCATGACTGCAAGTGGGATGTCTCCTTTGCAGCTAATTGTAGTCGTTTTACTTGTTTAGTCTGTTTTGTCTTGTGTTTTTTCGATTTTCCTCATGTGCGCTTTCAGATAGAATAGTTTACATGTTATGCAAGGAATCAGTTGGCCGCCACCGCATTTCACATCCTTGAAGACTCACTCAAAGTCATAGCCGATATACTCTCAACTATCCCAAATGGCCCCTCCCATTTTCCTCTCCCGAAGTAGCCCAATCTGTAATTGTCTTGGTAAGAGGGACTGCTCAGACGTCCCATCAGAATTTTGGTGATATTCTGACTTCTAATTAAAATTCATGCCAAATTGTAAACTTGGGACAGGTAAGATTGTTTATTTTATCTGATTCTTTTGTGTATGTTGACGGTGTCTTGCAAATTGCCACACTGGAACATTATGGTCAGAACCCATACTATAATGTGTGGGTAGCTATAAGTTAATATGTTATTACCTAGTGGATACATTATTTTGTAAAGTTTGAAACGGAAACAAGTTATATTCGGACGGTGAAACAAGGTTGACCACTGCACGCGTTTTATGGGCTACGGAGCAGCGTGCACATTGCCAGCAAGTAGGCTATTAACTTCGCCTAATTAAGCCGAGAATACTTTCAGCGATACTCTCCACATTTCGTTTTCGTTTGATTTTCACTTTCAGGGGATTAGAAAAGATCAGCAAACTGCGTAAGTTATAGCCTAAAAGTCTGTTTAGAACGCTGTCTCTGATACAACGTAGCCATATCGCTATCCTGTAACTAAGTTGACAACAAAAGCTGACCATTCTTCCTTTCAACACCTTATCATTTTTATTTGGATTGGCAAGGGATTAATGTGGCAAAGAAAAGCCTGAAAGTAGCCCATCCACGAAGAAGTCCAGAAACATAAGGACCGTAAAACCAAGGGCTGTGCCTTGCTACTGTGTCTTTGGAACAAGGCTACGAGGTGTAGATCTAGGCTATGTAGACCTGCGTGCCTGTTGTAGCTTGTGTAAAGAGATACCAGCTTAACTAGCTAGCTGTGAATGGGTGAACCTTACAGCAATAATGTCCTATTGATGATCAATGACCACTACAGTGGATAAAACATGAGTTTAAAACATGTTCTCTCAAGCTTTTTTGTTGTATGACTATTATATATTGTTTGGAGCAGGCTGCCCTTCCATTTTAGTAACTTACTCTTCTATTTCATTAGACACAGCAGGCCTACATAAATAATATGGCCTATATTTATTGTATGTAAAAATTCAGCATGAAGGGATTTAATTCACGTAGCTCTTTTGTTTCTCCCAACACACTCATTTGACCATAAGCATTCAACCAGGAATTATTTGAGTGAATATGTGGCCAATACATAAATGTCCAGTAGGCCTATGCAGTGGATAGATTGGTCCTTTGGCTCAAAGATTTTACTTTTTTTGCAACAAGAAATGGGTTTGCTGGTGTTTTAACGTTACTGAAAAGAGACGTTTGTTCAACACCTGTATCCCCACAAAAATAGGACGGTTAAAAAAGAGGAAGATATATGGTTGCAATATCTCACCATACTGTGGTGAAATACTGTGCAACAGCGAGTGTTTCAAGTAGGCCTACAGTTAGTGATTCTAGTGGAAAGATGGAGGGGGAGTAGGCTGCTGATTATGTTCAGCTACAGCCCATGTCATTTAGTTAGTTAATTAGTTTGGGCCTTGGTGTCACCGAAATTGTTAATGATTGTTAGTGTTTGTGTACTCTATGTTGACTGGAGGAGCATGTTGACTATGTTTACTAGAGCCTGTGCATTGTAAAAGGATAGAGGACCTGTAGCTGTAGGATCATAATATATTGAGGACCTGTAGCTGTGTAGAGGACCCATACCTTTTCCTACCATAACATTTAACATAACATCACAAAGATAGTGTATACCACATGTATATCAGGAGGCTTTAACCTCTTGCATAGACTTCTAGATTTCACCACAGTCCCGTGCTGCTCTGTTATGCTTCAACATGTCCATTTGTAAAAGAATCTCAGGCATCCTTGTGCAGCATTAGTCAAACCAGGAGCTATGCAATCATGTTGTGTGCCCTGCCCAACAAATCCCTCTAACCCAATGGGGAGAGCCAATGGGGCTTTTTGCATTCCACTTATGACTGGTAGTCTGTGATTTTTTTTTTTTTTTTGTGGTAATAAACTTACTTGAATTTTTGAATCCTTGAATCCTTGACCTAGTGCTGAACAGATAGAGCTACTAACACTACTTCCTGGTGAAGTCTCCAGTTAGCAGCTATAGTGGTTTCAAAGACTCGGCATGCCTTTCAAGTTTGGACCTGCTTTTGTGGTGAAATTTCTGGGAATTCTTTTTAATCACAAATACTTGTGCAACCTGATTCCCTTGTTTAATCAGATTTTATAGACTAGTAACATTTTGTCAATGCATAAAGGCTTCAGAAAAAGCAATGCTAATATCCATTCACCATATTGCTAGTATCAGGTTTTCACTTCTCCTCCCTTCACCATGTGGCACTAGTATCAGATTTTCCTCTCTTCCGCCCCTCATTGTATTGAAAGAAGTCCTGGCTTGTGTACTCTCTGAGACATTTGAGTTGTTTGCTGTGGTGCAAACATTCACATGGTGTGATCACGTTCATGAGGTTCTGTGCTGTGTGACCTGTTTAGACACTCGCACTATCCGACCCTGTGGATTAAACGGAGGGAGAACTGAAGCGGTGGGCCTGTCCAAGCTCTACTCCTCCTTCTCACGCTCCTTCTCCTCTTTCACAAATGGCGTGCTCCCCCTCTCCACAGCCACTGGGAATAGGGAAGAAAACACCTGGTGTGTGTGTGTTTGTGTGTGGCTCACCGCACCAAATTTTTCTGTTCAGATGGTGTGAAACTCACAGGAAGATAGATGCTGTTGTGGTGGCATGAGGCAACAAAGGCTGCTAAGAGTTCCTCTTTCGATGTGCTAAAATAGTCAGCTCCAAGGCGATCTTGTGAAAACTGTAAGTACTTTCAAATTGTGCTTATGCAGTGTTATGCAACAGTGTTCCACAACTACTTACATTTTTGTTTGGTTCATGTATTTATTCACATCACTGTAGTGGAAAAAAATATATACTGTGTTATTTTACTGGCAATGCGCAGAGCTTGGTAGAGCTTGTTTTTAAAGTGAAGTCACTGACCTTTGACTGATGTTCCCGTGGCTTTCCACTGAATCCTCTGTCTTAACACAAATTGAATTGGCCTTGGCTAACCTAGCATTAGTCTGTAGTCACAGGCACTGAGAGAAGATCCCAGACAGCACAGGTTGAACGGACAAACGGCATACCAGATGAACGGGAATGCATCAGGAATTGAAACCTGATCTGATGGCTACTTTCCTCTATGGTGGGTCACTGCCAGGCAGGGCAAGATGAAGCTAGTTGGGCTAGGCTGCGCTTGCCTTGAGAAGGCTTGTTCTAGTACATCTCCATTGCTACTACATCTTGGCTGGCAGGCAGGCTTAAGTGATCTAAAGGCACAACTGCAGTTGGTGCTGGTCTTGGTCTTTCACAAGTCTTTCTTGGTCTTCCTGTCAGGTCTTTCTGTCATTTTATTTTTTATCTCATGCTTAATGAGTCATATGACATATGGCCTGAGTATCTCTGCAACACTTATTATTTGCCCAGTGAGCAAATATTTTGGACCTTGTGGAGGCACAGATACATCATAGACAACCCAGTGGGGCTCATTTTGATATGTTTGAAACCTCAGATGTGGCAGATGGTTTTTCTTTTGTCTCTCTTGTCTGTGTGCTGTTTCCCACTTTTAGTGTGTCTGTGAGTTTCCTCTTCTAGTCTGTGGTCTGGTTTTAGTTATGGTGGACAAGGCAGATGTCGTCAAGGGTTATCTGTAAAATCAAACACCTCTATGCCTTGTACATTTGGAGACGTTTGCCAAAGTGGGAGTCAAAATGCCTTTTTTCTTAAATGTCTGCAAAAATGATCTGTCTGTGAGCTTTGACCACAGACTTACTGTCCTATTAGGTGGAGTAGCTTTTATTTAATTCATTCCAGATCGCTACCAAAACACCAAGCTTTTGAATTAGTTTTTTGGAAGAAAAAAAAAAGAAAGAAATGTTTGGAAGAAATGCCGGTTCTAAAAAGCCAGGCAGAGCCTTGGAGAATGTGTGGAAAAGTATGGATATGAGTGAAGACTGATTTTAATGTGCTGTTGTTGGCATACTTTTGCATGCACAATCTTCCCTTTAGTAGACAAACTAATCAAGTGAACTGAAAAAAAGAGATGATGGTGAGAGAGATGATGATGATTTTGATGATTTTGCTGGTTATCCAGTTTAAACCATTGATTCTAGCCAAGCCTGAGGGGTGGAATGTTTATGCTTCTGAATTAAACTGAGAGAGATGGGTAGAGATGAGTGATGGTTAACCTGAGGGTTTAAGACAGTTGATGAGCTTGACTGACACATGGTGGCACCAGACTCAAGGGAAGTGACCCACCGATGAACCATTGCATCAGTAACCTGTTGAAGTAGCCACTGAGGAATGTTTGGGCATCAGGAATTAAATGTTAATCGTTTGTGTCAATAGAATCTCGCCTGACCTGACTTTACCATGCTTCCAAACTTTGTGAGTGTGTCTGATGAAGCTTGAATGTAGGACAGGGTATGTTGATTTGTACAATACTGTAGGCTGAGGTAAAATGACTACTTTATGCGATCTGATCTAAGAGCTGGCCCACCCAAACTTTTTAAGCAGGTTTCCTATAACTTGTTAGAGACAAGTGGGAGGAAGATACATCCAGATAATCCCAAAACTGTTTTCCTCTTAGGAGTAGCCCTAAAAATGCTTCTGTTGCTCAGGTGTTTCCGTAACAACAGTTGCTATAGCACCTGAGGTCAGTTGAGTCATACAAACAAATATAGTCACAGGATCTTACCCTTGAGGATTACAGTAAATAGCCAAAGCTTGTTTACTTTTTCCCCTAGGGAAACCCCTACATTTATTGTAATCTGACGAATTGGAATCCTGGAACAGATTAGCGGGGAGTCCTGCATTATGTAAAATGAAAAGTTTTAATCTACTCATAAGGACTTTCGAAACCAAACCCAGATATAGAGCCTGTCTATGGCTCTTCGACAGCCTCTAGTCCCCACAGCTCCATGCCATTGTGTCCATAATGTTCTGTGGTGTTCTCTCATAGCCTGGCTTTGTGCTTTGCTTCAGCCCTTCACCTAATATAAGCCATGCTAAGAGAAACTGTGTTTGAAGAGGACAGTGTTCCTGATGAAATGCAGTGCCATCGGTTTGCCAAGCCGCAACTCTTCCGTCGCTATTGAGGAATTAAACCTGCATTCATTCTCAGAGCTCGTTAGTGTAATGGAGGATTTGTGTGTCTGCCAACAACAGTGAATGCCTCCACGGACAGTGGAGAAATAATGGCCTCAGCACCGCAAAAGACCATTAAAGAATGAGGGATGGAGAGAGAGAGGGAGGGAGTGAGGGATGCGTTGCAGCCCTCTGGGTCTCTCCCCCTCCTCCCCCTTTCCTCTTCTTCCTCTACTGGTGCTTTCCCTTCAGCACTGACAATGGCTGCATGCCAAATGCAGCCAATCAGCTTTCTGGCACTGTCTCGGCCACTCCCCTTATTTAATCTAGGGGCTAATGATTAAGCAGAAGGGGGGGGGGGGGAGCTTGGACGACTGAAGTCATGGGGTGTTATTGATCACCAGGGGCTACAACTGATGCTGGGAGCAGGAAAAAGAGTGAAGTGAAGGGGTGTTATTGATCCACAAGGGTTTCTACTGACACCTAGAGGCTCCAGTGTCCAATTCAGTTCAATTCAATTTTATTTATATAGCGCATTTTTCCAAAAGGCATGTCTCAAAGCGTGGAGTGGGTTGGGTGTCCATTGTGACCCCATCAGGTGTGGTCGCTATGTTAATGTGGATTGTGCGTTGACGTGTGGGTTTTTATAAGGAAGTGGCTTTCATAAGGAAACACCACTGGCCTGGCCTTTAGTTCACTTCACCCATTAAAGACAGAGGGAGAGAAAGCATCTTGTGGATCTCTACCACCATGGTGTTCATTAGAACTGTGTGAATCATCCTGCAAACAGAATCTAATCCATTAGATGGCAAAATATGGGCTTATTCTGTTGATATTTCTGTGGGAAAATCATTCCTCGTCCATCAGGTTCTTCTCTGTGAGAGTACAGTAAGCATCTTGTGCATTCTCCTGAAGTCCAAGCTGATCAAATTTGATCGATTACCACACGCCTGCAAGTACAGTGTATATAAAAGAGAGGTCCGAACCGATCTTTGACAGTGTTTCGTCTGTATTGTTTAAGACACTGCTACTTGCTTAGTGGGGACTGGCATGCCATCCATGTTAAAACTAAAGCCCATATTTCTCACTCCCACCCACCCCCCTGGGAAACCCTTGGGGGCCTGTGTGAAAACAGTCTAAATATAGGGTCCAAGTCAGATTCCAGGGCGCTGCACTGACCCGGCTCCCGCAGGCATGGCTGCAGAGACCAGCACAAGGCGATCAATGGGCCTCCTCTGTTCCGAAGCATTTGATTATGACTCGGACTGAAGCCATTCTCCCTGACACATTGTTAAATGGTCACAGTCAGCATGAGTAAGCGTCTCCTGTAAGTCAAAACGCACTGGAGTGTGCGTGTCTGTGTTTGTGCGCATGTTTTGTGTGGAGGGCGGGGGGGTTGGGAGGGGGACGAGGCCTTAAGTCTTTCTCCTTTTACAGAGATGGAACTGTGCATGTCTTTTGTCTTGTGATCAGTTCCAATGAGTGGTCATTTAACCACAGCATGGTAGTGCTCAGCCGTTGGATCCTCTCCGGGGATTGATCACATTTCACTCCAAGGTCCCCTGGCCTCTACTTCCAATCGAACGCAAGCACTCTGAGGTTGACGGCGCACTTTACATCAAAGGACCTGCTACATTCGATATCTCATAGCTACTGTACTTAGGATCTCGCTGTCAGTCTGGCTTTCGAGTTGTTATACGCAGATAGACACATCCAGGAAACGACAGTGTGAAAAGTCCCCCCCAAGCAGTGAAGGAGCTCTAGTTAAGTTTTCTTTCGGTGTGTTAATTTTAATCAGACTGCTCGGTTGGTATAGAGCCAGCATGCAAAGGGTGGAGAGGGTGGAAGGATTTCCTCTTATCAATGGTGTAGTGTTTTTGTTGATGTTGCTGTGTTCCCACCCAGGGGTGTTTGTATGTCTGTCTGTGAATGTGTGTCTGTCTGTCTGTCTGTCTGTGTTTGTGTGTGTGTAGGGGGAGGGGAGTGATATCACACAGATCCTGGGTGTGTGAACCTGGTGATGTCATCCACAGCCTCCTGAATGGATGTTAGGATGTTATCACCAGGTCAAGTGTGATCTCAGAATCTCTGCATTTCCATCTGATATTGACATAAGTCTAAGAGTTAACAAGGCGTTATCGCCACATGAAGGGTGGGTTCAGGGCAGTGAAGTGAATTTTTGGTCCAGTGATTTTTCTTTCTAGTTATTTTTATTTCATGTAATATTGTGTTTGTTTCATGTACTGTAGTTTTCCACATTGTCTTCTTTTTAGAGTTTTGTATCATATCGCTACACCATAGTTTTATTGAAGAGCAGTGAGTGTCCTAGTGCCAGTTTGTGTCCATGTCATGTGATGAGACTAGAGACCGTTTTCGTTAGCCTGGAATTCTGTGCTCAGCAGATATTTTTGCTTTCCTATCATTTCATAAGTCCCTCATCAGCTCCACATAAGGACAGATTGGTGTTGGGCAAAAGTCACATAATTTGCTCCCCTTCACAGATCCCTGTCATTGCATTACAGAATAATACTGTCAGCTTTTATGAGACAATCTGAATAGGGAATTCCCTGCATATCTTTAGGCCAATGGCTAGAACTGATTTGGTTTGTCACAATGCAGGTCATTGAAGGAACTGTACTTCCCCTGCTGAGGCTGCTTATTCTGTCTTGACTTAAAGTCTTGATCGATTGAAGCTTTATGTTATTGCATTAGACACAATAAAATGTGCAATTCTTAAGTTTAGACCAGGAAACAGTAAGTATATCTTTAATGAGAAAATAAACATCACTCTAATTTATATGAATGACAATGTCAACACCACAGCTATAATAACATGTAACACTATCATTGGGTTCACTTTCAGGGACCTTTGTGTAAATAATCAAAGACGGCAATCAGAAAGCATGAGATTTTATACATAATTTCCTTCACATGAGGACAGACCTAAGCAATCTTTAGTCAGTGTGGACAGAAATACTGTTATCGCTACGGTTATCTGTATAGTTATCGTAACAGCCCTTTAGTCAGTGCTTTTAAAAGTGCTAGATGGACTGTACTGTATTTGGGCAAACTAAGTAAGACGGATAACAAATGGCATATGGAAATCATACAACACCCAAAGCAAACAACAAAGCAACAGTTTGTCAGTAGCGAGGCAGGCTTTCACTGAGCTGTCCCATGGACCTGGGAATCTATCTGGAGAACAGTAGAATGACTCGTTCTGGTCCTATGGAAGCAGCAGGTGCTGATGAGCTATCTCGAGAACATAATGACTCATTGTATGACCCATTTAGTGAGCACAAACACCAAACAGACAGCGAGAAGACTTCGACAAGCAATTCGCTGAGAATTAGCATTATACAATATATGTGAAGTATACTACAGTAAATTACAGTGATATTTGGCTTTTGTCATCTCAATTTAGAGCACTAATTATGTGCCCTTTTAGTAGCTGGGATGTGGTAGAGTGTAAGTAGGATCCATCCTTTGTCTGTCACCCGCAGGACCTGAGAGAGACCTTAGGATGTCGTCGCAGGAGGGGGCCGAGCAGAACGGAGGTGGCAGCGGCACCAGCAGCCAATCAGACAGCCGCCTGAAGAGTAAGAAGCCTCCAAGCCTGACCATCAATATCCCTCTATCCCAAGAGGAGGGCAGAGCTGATTCCAGCAGACCAGTGAGTATACCAGTATACTCATAGACTGTCTAATCC
>JAGFZM010006120.1:468-20435 GCA_017657215.1 Limnothrissa miodon
CACACACACACACACACACACACACACACACATTATTTTATTGGGCCAAAGCTCTGATGTAATCATCCACAGACAGACTCCAGTTGATATGGGTGGGGGGCTCGTGAGGCAAGGGCAAGTGCTGCCAACTCATCAAGAGCCAACAAAGCACACAGCTGACAGAAACACAAACAAACACTCATGACTGGACACAGTGTACCTCAAACACACACAAGGTTTACATACATGAAACCCTTTTAAAGACCTTTCAGTGAGGAACGATCCTCATCACCATCATCACACACAAACAGACTTCGACCACTCTGAAGGAGAAAGGAGGCAAGTGAGTGTCCTGATTATTCCTTTGACAGTGACGTCATCCCGGAATAAGGCTTTGACGTGAGGGCAGCAATGACCTGTCTGTAGTGCAAATGTGGGTGCTGGCCAGCAGTTTAAACGGTGATCAAAGGAACCAGACAGGAGGTGTGGGGATAAAGCTTAGCACTGATCGGAACGCTGCCCAGTGCTGTCTGCCACCATCTCTAACGGCCTCATCAGCACAAAACAGAGAGAGAGAAAAACAGAGGAGAGAGTGAAAGTGAGAGTGAAAGTAGGAAGAGGACAGGAGAGTCTAATTCCAACAGCCACAAACATGCAGACACGGGTCTGCGGGTTTGTTCCCCACCACCGGCGAGACATTCAGAGCACACACGTGAAGAACAGTCGTGTCCCGCAGCACATTCTGGCTCCACCCGATCAAAAGCCGCTTCCCAAACCCACAAAGCACAACAATAGCGAGAGGAAAGCCAGAAAGTGTGCTTTTAACTAAACACGCTCCAAACAAGCCCCCCCATATATACACACACACGCATGCTTAGCGGAACAGAGCGTGACACCCTTCAGGACATGAACAGGCCATGACAGCTGAAAGGCTCACTTGTGTAAGAGCAGCACCAGCAATCAACCAACCTCATGGTCCCTCCCTGGAGGGACACACACACACACACACACACAGTATTGATTGCTAATTGATGGACATCCTGAACTCGTGGGTTCAGCAGGCAATGCAGTCTTCTAAAGACTAAAGGACTGATGCATAAGATGGCTGCCTTTTCTGTATGAGAAGCAAATAAGCTACTGCTCAGACCTTCATTTCCAGTCACATGCCAAGTGTCTTATCCTCAGATAGGTCAGCCATTGAGGCCTATTACCTGTTGGTCTGGTACATGATTAAGTCACACGGTTGAGCTCTCATGGAAGTCTGAAAGGGGGAAACTTGGGGGAATGGGAAAGGAGTCAAAGGTGAAGTTTTAGTTACCTCCATTTTGCAGTTCCTCATCTTCGCTCAGTTGCTCGGTCAGGTATTCCAACAGACCATCAAAGATTTCCAGCAGGTTCCGAACAGATTCACAGTCTCCTCGAACAATGTTCTCACCTACAGAAAAAAAAAGTCTCAATCTGACCATGGAACAAGAGAGAGCGGACAGCAACCTGCTGCCAAAATGGCACGCCAGTTGGACAGGCTGATTTGTCACAGCTCGCTCCAGACTAATTTGCAACACAAAAGAACCTGTGTTTTCTTTCTGATGATGAAGAGCAGCTTGATTTCACACAATCTTTTGCTTGCAGGGGAAACCCCTGCACATCACTTGATCATCATTTGACAGGCAGCAAGAGGGATGATGTGAGCGTGTGCAAGAGTGTAATGAATTGGGCCACTGTTTTATCTCACCAGTGATGTGAGAGAGGCTGATGTGGAGATAGTCCAAAGCCAGCGAGTCAATCACAGACTGCACATTGTGGATGTCATCTTCTTGGCTTCTTGGGAAAGCTATGTAATCTGAGGAGGAAAAACAAAACACGTAAAACGTGAAAGGAGAAGCTGAGTTTGAGTTTGTTCTCTGTTGCTGCCTCCGACTAGTGAGTAGTGATCACCTGTCCATGCTTCACACAAGGAAAGCCTTGTTGTGACAGGTCTGATACCCAGCTCTGTCACATTCCTCACTATAACTGCCCTATTCTCTGAGAAGTGCAAATGTGCAATTAAGTAAACAGTAAGGGGAATAACAGTTCTTTGAAAGGTTTAAGGCAGGCCCGAAACTGCAGGTGAGTAGCAAAACGAATGTGATCCTTACCTGGGACTTTGTCGCTCAAGATGGCTTCATACAGCGCGACGAAAACATTTGCGTCACAGTCTGTCAGTCTATTTAGTCTCAAATTTATGTGGGCTTTGTAGAGGAGATCATTGGCTACTTCTAACCAATCTGGGGAACAATATGAAGACTGAATTAGATTTGTCATAGCAAAAACTTCAGTAACACAGTAATTTAGACGTGCCTATTCAACAGGGCATTTCTGTACACGTCCAGCAAAATGTTACAAGATATCCTGAAAATGTTGGGTAGTTTATTGGGACTCAAGCGCCAAAATTCCTGCCAATGGCGGGACTTGGAGTCCTGAAAGTCAGTTGATGCCGTTTCTACGGTAACGGGCCAAACCCATGACTCGCTGATTTAACGAAACTCGTCAGCGGTTTTAAGCAAGGCTATCATAGGTCTCACTGGGTCGAAACAACTAACTTTATCAAGTCAAACAAATTAATATAAAAAAGAATTGGTTTATGAACTTGGGATAATATTCCAACCGAAAAGAAGGCTAGATGACTTAATCTGACTTAACGTTAAGAGCATCAATCATATCAAGCTACACTTTAACAAAACACTAAACCTTGTATTAATACTAATAAATTCATCTTGGAATGAAAACACCCAAACTTCACCAAGAGGGTACTCTGAATTCTCTCGGTTGCTGTTGTTTACATCTTGGGGACTTTAGATATTTAGACAAGACATGATAAAGCGGGGAAAGTTATAAACCCATGTATAAATGTTCCCATTAATGCAAATGCAATGTCGATCTGATTTGAGCCAAAACAGCCACATGCTACACACGGCTATTGACGCTCAGTTAATGTTGCAAGACAGTAAAAAGCCACGAACGAGGTAACATTGGTCAACTGCTAACCAGATTATTAGCCTAGCTTGCTAACAAGAGATGAACTTTTACATTCACGTTACAGACTATGTAAACAAATGCCAACTGTACCATTTTCAACCATCAAACGATCTTGTGTATGACGTCGAAAATGTGGGCAATCATCGGCACACTACTTCTGTAAAACATTGCTGACGTTAACATTAACTGACCCGACGAGGGGAAGTTAACTTAATTTTTAGCATAGCCAGCCGGGTTTTGCCAATTTGCTACTAACAGCATCAGTAGAGTTGATTTAAAGAACAACACTGTTAAATTGCCATAATGATTCACCTTGTCTCCAGCAATAAACCTGGCAAAAAAGAAACTTTCACATGAGAGTCAAGAATACTAATGTTAGTGTGAATCAGAAGTAGTTAGTTTTACGGAGCCTAATGCTAACGTTAGCCATCAGGCTATCTACGTACTGCTACGTAGCCTACCACTGAGTTTCCATTACAACCACTAACCTCGTTCCTCGGTTCCCATGAATGTGTTCAGCCAGTTAGCCACACGACTGGCTAGTTCGTAAACAAGACGTCAGTTACTTAAAATCCTTCGTTAAGCTACGGTTTCCAGTTCAAGTTGCCCTGGTCCGCGACATAAGGTCAGCCAAACAATGATAAAATTTCACCAGCGGGTGGCTGTATCTACTGTCTTTCCCTCACATCGTTTGTATGATTACTGCTGAGACGTTTAAAACAAAGTAGCGCGTTGATTGGCCAAGACATTGAAACGCTACTTCCGGAAATACTGTACCAAACAGATTTTTTGATAACATCAGAGCTTAATGCAGCACAATGTTCTGTTTCGTTTTACCACAAATACAAGTCATGAAGCCATTCTCACAACTGTTTGCAACACATCAAATGCAAGTACAATTTGGTGTTCAATAAAAAAAAAATGACGTCAGAGGGCCTGACTACTTCCCTTTTGACTTACGACAATGAAGGAGAGGCATAGGTCCTTCAGAAAAATGATAATGAGAAATTCAATACCCCTCTGCTTTCTAACTAGTAAAAGACCATTTTAAAAGATAAAATAACATTAAAAAGCTGTCTAATGCATATCATCGATGTCTGCCAACAACTGAAAATTATAACGCAAAAACACAATGTCTTAGCCAAGTTAGCACCGCCTAGTGCATTTCCTTAATATTGCATTTTGCAACAACACGGGCAGCACTGAGCTCAGTATTATGGCAGTACATCCAGCCGCGATTCATAGGGCCTCAGTAGATCGGTTGATCGTAGCAATCACATTGCCCTGTCTGATCATGGTCTTTGCTTATGGTTTGAAGAAAAATATTTTCAACTAAGAATTGAATTATGAATGTTGTCTTAATGACCCAAAATTATTAGAAGAGACGCGGAAGGGTAGCGAATATAGTCAATGACAATAGATTTCTCATGCTCACACTTGATATGAATTAGGCTACTTGTACTCAGACTTTCAAAAGACAGATAAATGCGAAATCTCTCAACATCATAAAGTAAACTTGTGTCTTCATTATTTCAACTTCCGTTTCCAAATAAGGACAAGAAGTAGTGCGATCGCTTGGCGTACTTATACATTTTGTCTTCATTCCGGTGACGCGACCTTTATATCCAGTTGGTTAGGTTTTTTTTCAACCGGCATTTTCCGTGGCCATTTTCTGTCTCGTTGGACAACTCGACGTAGAATTGGTGTCGGAAATACGCTTGTTCTTGTGTTTATCCGTTTTATTTTAATTTAAAATGCCCGGATATAATGACAGAGACCGTGGTAGAGATAGGGGGTAAGTAGATTTTTTTTATTAACAATCATTATTTGGCGTAGTGAAGCTGGCTAAACAGTGACAACGTCTTCCGTAGTTTAGTACGGAGGACGGTCAGTATTATCTAAAAAACTGTCCAGATCAAAGTGATCAGGTTGTTAACTTGGTGTGATTATGTTTAAGTAGTAGCCAGTGGAATACCAAATATTTTCTGTTTGCATAGACCTCGTGTTCTAAAAGGTCGCTCACATGGTAGCGTGCTAGTTGCCTTGGGTGGCTAACTAGATAAGGAAATGCTCGCCTGCAGGCTAAAATAAGCTAGCTCTCGCTATCTTGCAGCTAGTGGTAGCTCTGTCGTAGATAAGCGGGTTGTTGTGTTTTTCCTCGATGGCAATTGTTATGTATTGCATGACAACAGGCATGTTTGATGTAGTTTTTGATATTTGTTTTAGATTATTCAATTTAATGTTATCAAGTTACCAAGGGGTGAAAATGGATGGTTTTTCAAAATGCCGACCGCTTCGGTCTCCTTTGTTCCTCTACCGGCCAGAATTAAAATGGCAGGAGACTAAAATGTGACGCAGAAATAAATGCGTGCTGTTCTTCACTTGGGAAACGCTTATCGTTTTCTGTGCAGCTGAAGATATTGCCATTGGTTTATGATGTGTAACAATGTGACCGATACATTGTTTTCATTGTATGATGGACGTTTAATGTAAGTAGTGTGAGGGTCGCACGTGCTATGGCCATGCTTTTTCCTGTTTACCTTATTATAATGTTATTTTCTTTACTCTCAACACAGATACGGTGGCCCTCCCCGTTTTGGAGGCAGTAGAAATGGGCCCCCTCAGGGCAAATTTGGCAATCCTGGCGAGAGGCTGCGTAAAAAGCACTGGAACCTTGACGAACTCCCAAAGTTTGAGAAGAACTTCTACAAGGAGCATCCCGAAGTCACAAGGAAAACGGTGGTAGGGTTCCATGTACAGTAGACTGTTGTTCTTTGGACTTCAGGGCAAGTTAAGACAATTAATTCTATCTGTTAAAATGTTATGTTTGTGTTGTTATTGTAGCAAGAAGTTGAGATGTACAGGAGGAGTAAAGAGGTGACTGTAAAGGGCCGGGACTGTCCCAAACCAATCATGAAGTTCCATGAAGCCTCTTTCCCCAGTAAGTGTCGATGGATGACCATTTTTATGCCTTGTTCTTATGCATTCTCACCACTTTGATGCACATGTTGACAGATGGGTGCCATGTTTGTTGTCAAAGATATATATTTATTAATTCTCTATTTACCTCTGTTAGACTACGTCATGGATGTGATCTCCAAACAAACATGGACTGAGCCCACCCCCATCCAGGCTCAGGGCTGGCCTCTAGCCCTCAGTGGGAAGGACATGGTTGGCATTGCCCAGACAGGCTCCGGGAAAACACTGGCTGTAAGTTAATGGAGGCATTAAAAGGGCAGTTTGGTGTGAATCAATCCATAGGCCTGTTGATCAAGGTCACTGAATGCAATCCGTAGGAATAATGGTGCGTTCATGTGCTGTGGTAATTATGGTAAATACCAAAAGGCGACGCAAAAAGTGCACATGAACACCCCCTCATGTGGTATTTTCTACTGGGCAACTCGTACACGAGTTGACGAGATGATATAACCTTTGAACTTCTCAACATGGCAGCGAACAGCGAAACAATTTGGAATGAGCACTGTGCAGTATTAAATATGTTTTGCAACTGTTAGTGGATAGTTTTTGCTGTCTATATAATACTGTGTCATTGACCATTTTAATATAATGTGTTAACACTTTGTCAGTTTTAAAAATACCGTTATGGTTTGGATTTAACCTTACCTACCCAGAGCAGATGCATTTTCCATGTTGTAGGGTAGTGGATCTTAGGCAACCTAAAATGGTTTTACCCAATAACATCTGAATCTGTAAGTCCATCTTTCATTTCTCCACAGTACAACAACAAAAGCATGTGAACACAACACACTGGTAAATACCACTTTAAAACTGGAAAATATCATCTTTTCCATAGCACATGAATGCAGCATAAGAACCAGAAAACTAAGAAGCTGATGACTAATGCTAAGTGAATACAGCAAAGTGACCAATCAGCCTTTTTTGTATACGTTTTTGTTGTCCTTTTCTTACTGACGGCACTTGATGGGGCTATGTCTTGATTTACACCAAACTTCACTGAAGCCCTCTTAAGCTTCTCTGTACTCTTGACTGTGCAGTATGTGTTTTATTAAGTAATCGGCCTCTTCATGTTTCTCTCCGATATTAATAGTATTTGCTTCCTGCCATTGTCCACATCAATCACCAACCATTCCTTGAACATGGCGATGGCCCAATTGTAAGTACGAGCCACAAACTGCTGCTTTCACGTTGCCCTTTGTGTCCTGGCGGTAACACTTCTCTGTGGTGAGACTTTTCTAATCCAAGCTTCTCTTTCAGTGTCTGGTTCTGGCTCCAACACGTGAACTGGCCCAGCAGGTCCAACAGGTGGCAGCGGAGTATGGCCGTGCCTCACGGCTGAAGTCCACCTGCATCTATGGCGGCGCCCCCAAAGGACCACAGATACGCGACCTGGAACGAGGTGAGGTGCCATGTCGACTACTTAAACATTGCTCATGAAATTTGTTCCTTGCACTTGCTAACATTTCTGCCATACATCCTTAGGTGTGGAGATTTGCATTGCCACGCCAGGACGTCTCATTGACTTCCTGGAGGCAGGAAAGACGAACCTGCGGCGCTGCACATACCTGGTGCTGGACGAGGCCGACCGCATGCTGGACATGGGCTTTGAGCCCCAGATCCGCAAGATTGTGGACCAAATCCGAGTAAGTAGTTGTGCCCACCCCTTTACAGCAGAGGAGATCTCTCTAGCAGGGGCAGGCCTATAACCCTACTGTGTTGTCTGCTTAGCCGGACCGGCAGACTCTGATGTGGAGCGCCACATGGCCCAAAGAGGTGCGCCAGCTAGCTGAGGATTTCCTGCGGGAATACGTGCAGATCAACGTGGGTGCGCTACAGCTGAGTGCTAACCACAACATCCTGCAGATCGTCGACGTGTGCAACGACGGCGAGAAAGACGACAAGTAAGTCCTCGGCCCTAGAGCCGGCGCTCGCACCACTGCTGAAATGCGTCTTTTGTGTTATGGATCCTGGAGAGAGGGTGGATGTGACAGTGAGTTTTTCTTCCCAACAGACTCCTGAGGCTGCTGGAGGAGATTATGAGTGAGAAGGAGAACAAGACCATTATTTTTGTGGAGACTAAGAGGCGCTGTGACGAGCTCACCAGGAGAATGAGGCGAGACGGGTAAGAAGAGCTCCTTCAGTTTTCTATTCAGAATGCTGCCTTGGTGTCTGTCTGGGTGTGGAATGGTCTGGAATCTAATGGGTTTTGGATGTGTTTTTGTGTTTTTGCAGATGGCCAGCAATGGGCATTCATGGAGACAAAAGCCAGCAGGAACGAGACTGGGTCCTAAACGGTAAACCTTTGACATGCTTGGTGTCCTCTGTTATAACGTCTAGGTTTCAACTTGGACTTTATGTTTGTGGCAAAGAGCTTTTGGCTCTTTTATAATTTTTTTTTTTTTCTTCGTGCCATGTTAAAACCAAAATGTTTAGATATGCAGAGCTCTCTGAATCCTTGTCCTTTGTTTGTTGTGACCCCAGAATTCAAATTTGGCAAAGCCTGCATCCTCATCGCCACAGACGTCGCCTCTCGTGGTCTAGGTCAGTATGCCTGTAGATTAACGGTTTGTCTTTTTCCACACTTTGTGTCGTCCTCTTCACAAAAGACGAGAAATCCCCAACGTCAGACAAAAAAAAAGATCAAATGGCAACAAAAAATGTTTTCACTTTAAAGAAAGTGTTATTGCTTTCTTTAACTTCTCTATGCATTTTCTGAGTTTTTCTCACCTAAAGGTGCAGTCTTTGTGGCAGGGCCTAGGCATGACAAGTCCCAGGTCTGCAGAGGGGGAAGGAGGACTATTGGAAGTGAAGCGACTGGCTGCCACCCAGTCGCTTAGAGAGGTGAAAAAGTCCCGAGCTCAAGCTCCTGTGTGCCAGTAACCTTCCAAAGGCAGTGTGGCTAAAGCCTTGCTCTTATAGAACTACTTGACCTGTTCTCTTTCCATGCATCTCCTTATATATTAGACACATTTAGACTTTTTTATTTATTTATTTTTGGTTAGTTGCAGTTCATCCCTTTTTCCAAGTCAAAGTTCCAAAGCAAACACAACTAGGCTTTATTGCTGTTACCATTTTTAGTTGCCTTGCATGCGTTTTGTCGAGCACTGTATTGCAAGTGGTTGTTTTTATAGATTTGGAAGTGATTGATGGCATTCGCGGAGCTTTGTCAAAGCATGGGTGTTTGCAAATGTGAGGCCTTTAGGTGTTTTTTTTTTTTTTATTATTATTATTATTATTTTTTGTTGTTTTTCCTCCCCTTTCCCCTCCCCCTCCCATTATTTCTTACAAAATGCTGGTGGTGTTGGAAAATGGAGAGAGCAGTTAATGACTTTTCTTAATTTCATCTCATAGCGCAATTGGTGACAAACTGGCACATGTGGTAAGGGGCTGTGGAAACCTCTAGACAAAGGAGAGCGTTTTTGTAAATAAAAAAAATAAAATAAGACGGCAAAGCTCAATCAGTGACAGAAAGAAAAATTCCAAGCTGAAGTTCCTCCCTCACCTGTGTTGTTTTTTTTCTTTTTGTAAAAAGTCATGTCGAGACCTGCCAGCGAGAGACATTTTCTCAAGTGAACACTTGGCTTCTGGGAACATCTTGCCTAGACGAGACTGATGTGAGGGGGGAGGCCGCGTAGAAACGGGTCGAACCGAGGTGAACGGGGGTGGTGTAGTTCAGCACGCGTTTCCTTTTTTTTGTTGTTGTTTCTCGGGAAGCGGCTGCCCCCTCCTCTACAAGTTTTTGTAGAACATGTTCTGTCGGGTCTGGGCAAGACGTGCAGTGTGGCCTTTATTAGCATGCTTCTGATGAGTGTGCTGGAGAGCGCAAAGCAAAGGGCGATCAGAACCACCCCCCACCCCCCCAAATCCCACTGAAACGTCCTCTTATCAGCACATGAGGAGGCACCAGTGCGCATAGTGGCCCTACTGCGTAGAAGCACCTGGATGTCACTTGACAATTTGTGGGGAAAGTTGGCTGCATTGGGAAAGGACTAGTGAATGCATACTCCTTAAAAATGGTAAGGCATCGAACTCAGTTTGTGTAACCCTGCATTTCATTTAGTATTTAATTTTTTAAAGCAGTGATAAAACATTAGTGTCGTGTATATATATTTTTTTATTTTATTTCTTTTTTTATTCCGTAAGCAAAATGGAGTGTGCATCGTTTCTCTCTTCCCACAGTAGTATTCCCATGGAGTAGTAAACTTGTTTTACTTTTCTTTTTTTGTTTTTCTTTTCAAATGGATTTTCAATTCTCAATGTTCATAACCTACCCCTCCCCAACACCCTTCTTTTCAGGTCTGCTTTGTTTTTGTACCGTCTAGTTTTGTTCCCCCATCTTGACTCCGTCAAGGTCTTTGCTAACTTGTGTTTTTGGTCTGGCTGTTGTGGTGTGCAAAATCCTGTGCATTCCCCTGCATTCCTTTTTGGCACACTGCAACACTTTCCAGATGTGGAGGATGTGAAATTTGTCATCAATTATGACTACCCTAACTCATCTGAAGACTACATCCATCGCATCGGCAGAACGGCCCGCAGTCAAAAAACGGGCACAGCCTACACATTCTTTACGCCCAACAATATGAGGCAGGCCAATGACCTGATCTCTGTCCTCCGCGAGGCCAACCAGGCCATCAACCCCAAGCTTCTGCAGATGGCGGAAGACAGAGGAGGTGAGTGCACGCCAACCTTGAAGTAAAGCCCCAAGTAGTTGGAAGCTCATTGTTATTGCTTGGGGGGTCCTCACTATGGTATCCTTGGTTGATACCTGGACTATTTTCCTGCCATCAATGCTAAGTTACTGTTTTGTTCTGCTCCTGCAGGTCGCTCTCGAGGGGGCAGAGGTGGCTATAAGGACGACCGGCGCGATAGGTATTCTGGGGGGAGAAGGGATTTTGGTAACTACAGGGATAGGGATAACGATAGGGGATACAGTAGTGGACCAAAGACGCAGAACGGTGGCTATGGCGGGCCCAACAGCTACGATAAGGGCAGTAGCAACAGTAGTAACTACAGCAATGGTTACGGAAACAACGGACAAGCTAACAGCTATGGCGGCGCTGGCAACCCGGTAGCCCCCTTCCAGAACCAAAACTTCCAGGCCCAGCCATTTGGCGGGAACCAGGCGGCTGGACAGAACGGTATGGTTCATCCGCCGTTCCCCTTCACCCCACAGGCACCCCCTCAACAACCCCCACAACCCATGGTGCCCTACCCCATGCCCCCTGCTTTCCCTCAGTAACACGCACTTTTACTCACACACACACACACACACACACACACACACCCCACTCACACACACACCCCACTCACACGTATACACTCTCATCCATGCACGCACACACTTAAAACTTGAGCGCACAAGCCCTTGAAGTCGTTTTGTGTTTAAGAAGAAAGAAATCTTATTACTATACTTTGTACTATTTGTTTAATTTTGCTTCCAGCAGGGTTGAATCTTAAATTTTCTTTTCCCCAGCAGTCTAAAAGTATCTAAGTCCAAGTGATCTCTCTTGCAGCTGAACAGCTGCACCCTACAACATTTTTATTTGTTACATTCCTCAATAATTTATTTTTACTAGATAATGCACATTTTCATGATTTAGTGTATGTTTAAAGTGATATGTTTAAAATCTTGACCTGAAGGTTAGAGTTGGACCTTCAAATAAAAGAGGAAAATTAACATGCTTGTCTGTGGTGTTTTTGTTTTTTGGGGGTTTTTTTTCTTAGGGTTTCCACGGGTCCTTGGAAGTTTGTGATTTTGAAAAAAATCAAGGCCCTGGAAAGGTTTTGAAAATAGGCATAAAAAGACGCTGTCCTTGAATATTTTTGGTGGTTTGGCAGTTTTGCATCCATTTTACATGTCATTATTTTCCCACTACCAGTTGTGTGGTGTAGCCTACTTTCTATGACACCCTAATGTCCATTAACAGATCAAGATAAAAGTTTGACTAAAGTGAGGTCAAAAACAAGTGACCCTAAATAATGCGTGGTCAATACTGAAGACGCTATAAGAATGCAGGAGCCATCTACTTTCTCTTTTGGGGGTAGTCCCCCAGTTCCATATATATAGCAAAGCATAACTTAAAAGAACAAAATAATATAGCTTGTGTGCAGTAACCTGAGCTGAGCAATATGTGAAGTTTGTTGGGCTCCCACCAATGTGATGCTTGGCTAAGATAAACAGCTCTTGTGGGAGTGGCATTGAGTTTGTTAATGCATCGATGGACTAATTTCTGCACTACCTTCTACACAAACTTAATTACTGCCGGTATATCAAAAAATATCTGACTACTTGGGTGCTCTGAAGCCATCTTGCTAGTTTAGCCTACCTCTTAAGTAAACTGTAACCTTTTTAAATCCACTTGAATGCAGGAAAGGACATCTACGGTCCTCAAAATATTCTGGGGAGGGGCAAATCACAGACCCCACCATGCAAATATTTCTGTGAAATTATATAGAACTAAATGCATGACAAAGCATGTATTATGGATATGTAAGCTATAAATATTATAATTGTTAATTGATAACATATTCAGCGGTAGCCTGGGCCTGCCCATATTTCCTGTGACGCTACATTCAATTTTGTGAGCAAAGTCAGACTGGCCATGCTGCCGCTATAGAGGATTCTAGTTCCCACTTTTTTGGGAACAATGAGAAACGAGCTTCCCCAGCACCAGTTGAGGCATCTGATAGATGATGGATGATCTGATAGAAGCAAGTACACTTGCATACACGAGGGATTTGACTTCAGTAATTGTTCATTCTCTGTACATTTGACATGAATTAATATACAGTAACGTAAAAAAAAAAAAATTTCATTACTGATTTGATTATGTTATCTATTCTGTTGTGAGAACAAGTTGCCTACGCCTAGAAGTAATCGTACACCGTTTGTTTGACAAGCAAAGTCCAAACTGAGCTGTAAATTGAAGGTGACTGGTAATGTAAACATTCTTTAAATATTGTATACTAGGCCTACAGACTTACAATTTTTTCGGCTATGTGGGGAACATTGTGAGGGCAAGTGCTCCATAGACCAATTCAACACTGCAATAGCATACAGAGACATACTGCACTTTGAAAATTACCCTTTCAATGCTTGTGCCAGTTTATTGCGTAGGTAGAAGTATTTTGAAAAAGGTTGTACTCCCAAATCACTAGTAAGCTAGAATGCTGTGCTGGGTTTGCGCATGTTCATGTGGCTGATGCGATACTGCTCATAGAGGTTGTCGTGGGTCTTCTCTCTCAGGTCCTGCATGTGAGTGCGCACTAGCATAGTTCTCAAGTGAACCAGGTCACTGTGTGCAGGGTTCTCAACTTGGGGAAAAAAAATGGGAAGATTTGTTTTAATGTTAATATTTAATAATGTGTGGGCGATGCTTTATACAGGACTAATTTAGGAAGGCAGAACTAATAGGAACAATAGTACAGATTTATTCCTGTTATGCTGTAGTTTAGTAGGCTACAATTTCAAAAACATTCTTTGGAGTAAAATAAAATGTTCACTGTTTTCATCGCTGCATTTTCAAGTGTGTAGATAATAATATGGAATCACTAATTTAGTTCCTAATAGAGCTAGAGAATGAAAGAGGATGAAAACCTTCCACCATTCCCCAAGGGTAAGCCCGGACTCGCACGTTTCTCCCATGAGCCCTGAGCACCATGTTGCTCCCAACCACAGCAAATGGGACACTGTTCTGTACACACAACACCAAACCACAAGCACTCGCATGGCATATTTGCAGTTGCAGTCAATTTGATATTGCAGGATTCTAATAGGACTCTGGGACTGTAAGAAGGGTGTGTAGACTTTCTGACCTTCATTTCACAATCCTGCCTCGTCCATTCACAGTCATCATCAGAGTCACAGTCTGAAAACTGGAAGATTTTAATCTGATGATGCCCAATCTCACGCCTAATCTGTAATAAAACGTAATATTAGTTTAAGCATTTTCAATTAAGATTCATGGTGTTAGATGTTTTACTTCTTCTAGTTATTACGCAAAGAAACACAACTCCAGTTACCACTTCTTTCTTCTGTAGTAGTTCGGCCTGGGTAAGGCAGTCGGCTTTAGCTATGACCGGAACAAGGTTGACTTTTCCCTGAAGCTCCTTCATAAGTACTACATCTATGGGTTTAAGCCTGGGAAACAACATCAGAAACTGTCCGTCAAGATGAACTGCTTTCATGTAGTTTGTGTTATTCCAGCATATTTATACAGTAAGTAATCCATAATTTATTCCGAGATACTTTATGTTACACCATTCTTACTTACTCCTTAGAGATTACTTCACCGGCTGTAATCTAAAGTGTATTCTCAATGACATGGCCACCTCAAAAAGAAAATTTTAAATCAATGGTGGAACTCTGTCACTAGATCAAAAGGCAGTGTTCTCATACCCATGGCCATAGGGGGAGATAAAGTAGAGGCAACAGTGGACCCGGTTGTCTCTGATCTGGGTGCGATGCGTGCCCATTTCATCAATGCGATACTGCTCAAACTGTTGGTCAATGTAGTCCAGTATTGGGTCACAGCTACAAGGTTAGGACAGGGTTAGAGTTAGGCTTTACTACAACTGCAATTGTCAAAGTCTAACCTTAAAAATACCTGTATTTTGTATTTTCTGTTATCATTTATTAAGTGTATTTGTTGTGATGGGCACAATTCCAAAGCACTCTTCTGATGACTATTCCTAATAAAGCCGCTTGCTGTTCAACACACCTTCCTGTGCCGTCCAAAGCATCTCCGAAGCCTGGTGTGTCCACAATGGTGAGCTTGAGTCTGACTCCCTTCTCCTGAATGTCTAAACTTTTCTTGTTTACATCAACTGTTCTTTTTATCATCTCTGCAAAAGTGTAGACCAGGAGTTTTCAATATAGCGTAATAGCATATATATTATCAAATCCCTCTCAAGAACCTCTCACTCAATCACTTCACTTCAGAGGAAGGGGCATGTTGGATCAAGGGCTTCACTCATAGCCCTGGTGTTTCACAATGCCAAGTGCTGTCAGTAGTTATGAGAGCAAAATAATTTGGTACCACATAGACAAAATAACAAACGATAAACTGAGGCTAATCGATGAAGTTTGATTTTCTTTGCACCAATCAGTCAGTATCAGCTGCCAGTTCGCAAATTTGGTCTCAGCCACAAAGAATGGGATATGGGCTGATGAATTCCAGATTGTTCATTTAAATGAATTGGACATGAAGAATGTTTACCTGAGGCATTAGGAATTGTCCTGTCATTGTAGAGATCTGTGAGAAACAGGCTATTGATCAGGGTGGACTTCCCTAGCCCAGACTCTCCTGTGGAACCAAATTAGAGTGTGTCAATGTGGCAAACTAAACGAGGCCCTGTCCACAGGTTTGTTTAATCTGTAACACATGTACCATTTGCCTACCTACTACCATCAGTGTAAACTCAAAGCCTTTTTTCACATTCTTCCTGTGAATTTGGTGAGGCAACGAAGCAAAGCCCACAAATGGTTTCCCTAGCTCCTGTGGTAATGATGAAGAACAGAGTTGGATTGCAGAGCAGTGAATGGTGCTGATGGAAATCTAAACACTATTTGAAAACCCCTTGAAAGGTTACATTTCTGACCTCCATTGACAGATATGGGTCATATACACCCCATGGGCTCCTGGGTCTGACTAGGGCTGGTGTGCTGGAGACTCTGTCTGGGGACTCCATTGTGTCAAGCCTGCTCTCCATGTAACTGAGTGGACTCGGACCATCAAAGTAGGGCTCCCTGAGAAAAGCACTACTGGCCTCGGATTCACATTCGCCATTGTCTTCAGTGTTGAGGTACTTTGTGGAAGCATGAGACAGGCTTATCAGTGACATAATGTTGGTTTGATTCTAAATTTGGATTTGTACAGGTATAAGTTTTGTATTCTTAGACAAAAAGTATGACTCATTCCCTGTCATGCCTCTTACCTCACATTCTGAAGATGATTAAATGGTAGCCATTGCAAGACAGATTGCAAGACAGATTTGATCAGTTGAAGAGGAGTTAATTCATCAAGAAGTCAAACACAAGATGATTGTACACAAGACCAATAAGCCCTTTGATACTATCTAATTTGACCGTATTTCCTTACCTTGTAAATCAAGCTCATCTGTCTGAGTGTCTATAGAAATACATGGAAAGAAAAATACATTAAGCCAATTTCTTTCAGCAATTCTTTCAGCAATTTGTTTTAAAACATACAACATTTGTTGGCATGGCGTCTCAGAAACCCTTTCATATTTTTAGAAAAGAAATCATTTAGAAAATGGTAAACGGATATTTTGGTTTAGCCTAATTTATGCCCAGCCTAAGATGGTCAGAAAAAAAACTAATATTTAAGATGAGATATTTTGCCAAAGACGAGATAATTTTTCCAAATTATCTGTAGTCAAGGTCAGAATTCATAAGTAGCCTATTAGGATATAGCCTACTCACAATTATCCATTTGTCCTCAAATGTTAGAATGGTTAATTGGATGCTGCTTTTAGGCCACCTGGAGTCCCCAAGTCTGCTTTGTAAGCCCACCCAAGCACTTTGCGTGTGGTAGATTGAGGTTTGATAACAAATAAGATAACTCTATATGACGTCACAAACCGTTCTCTCAGAATTAGCTTTTTTTTCTTTTCTTTTTTTTCTGTTGAAATTGCCGTTTTTGGAAAATAGCTATATTTTAGATAATATTATGTAGTTTTATCTATCTTTTGATTTTGAAATATATTTTCATTGAGAAGTGTCGAAAAGTTTATGCGAAGAGAGGTTCAAGTCAGGCACTGTAGGAACTGTTGGTGCTTGCTGATTTGATCCACTCGTCAAATTTTGTGGTAGGACTGTCCGCATTCCTCGTGGTTGTTTTTATACCTACAATGATAAACACTACTGTTTCTTTTTATGAGAGTTAGAGTGAAGACATTCATATAAACTATCAAGACATACATTACATTAAAATGCCGTAAACTATTTAATATATTCTATCTTAAGTTAGAGACACTTTAACCCGGAACTACAATTCTGGTGTTTGTGATTACTTGGTCGTGGTTGCCAATGTGCTGGGCCATGTGTGGTCTGTAAATAAAGACTCTAATGATGTACTATGACTGTCAGACCACTAGACTAACACTCAAGACAGCATGATGAAGGAATAGCGGATGCGCAACATCATCACCTTTGGAAAAGGCGATAAGCGCGTATGCTGCAGTGCGGGAATGGTCTGACACTGTTGTTTTGTTCTAAATCAACACGGTTTATTTTCAGATTATGCTAATGCGAACATGAAGATGTTAATTTACTGTGTTTGGAGAAATGTATTACAATTACCTATCCGTAATCTCAATCGCCACAGCCTATGTGCGTTACAGTTGAGCACTCAAGACACAGAACCTGATCTCACCAGCATACTCCTGAAGCTTTGTGTCGATCGTTCCTTCATAGCACCCGGCGAGGCCCATACTCGGGCGTTCAGACACGGCCACTCGTGTGGTTATGGACCTTTGGGGAAAGACTTCAAAAAGAACATTTTAAATCAATGGTGGAACTCTGTCACTAGATCAAAAGCACAAGTGTTTGGGATTGACACATTGCAACACGTCCCCAGTGACTTGGGGAGTTTGAAGCTGGTGTATGTCAGGGCTCTTGGGAAAATAATGAACAACAAAGACTTATCCCAAGCACAAATGGTGGATAAACTGCAGGAGCTCCTTCGTCAGAGTTCATCAGTCCGTACAAATCTGCTTCAAGGTGAATATTCAGTATAGGACATGAGTCTGCAGTATCACCATGGGGGCTTTGGAGTTGAGGGGGTTTAAGCTTGTCGCCTGACTTTGTTACCTCAGGGGCGCTGGAGCAGTATCTACCTTCTCTGGAGCTGGTTAACAGAAAGCTGCCTTTTGGCCTAGCAGAAACTGGCACTTGTCACCAAATCTCAGACCAGAACCAGGCTGCTATTAGTTGGTGAGAATATGTTTTCATAAATTTATAAACTAGTATGTAAATGTAAAATCTTTTCAGGTTAGGGGAGGCTATTCCCTACCTTCTTTTACATGTTAGGCCTATTTAAATGTTAAAGGCCAATAAATCTGCCCCCTCACCCCCTTTTTTCAGCCTGTCTGAGCTGACAGAGGCCTCCTTGATGTGGTTCTGCCCCCCACGCACCTCTTCTCAGTGGCTGGATCACTGGACACAGCAGCGGTTAAAGTGGTGGCGAAAAGTGAGTGAAAACTTTTACAGTAGTGGCCTTATCTTCCCCTGTCCATCTTACTAACAACCTGATACACAATTTACACAAATTACAAAAAAAGTGTAAATCTGCATATCGGTTCTAGCCATTTCGTTGGTGGTTGTTTTGTTGTTAGTTTGGTTGCCTTTACAGTTTTCATTTGTGTTGTATAGTTGTTTGTGTTGTATGTGCTTTCACTCAGTTTGCCCTGAGTCCATCTGACTTCAACTCCAGCGATGTTGCAGAAGCAGAGCTGAAGCATGGGGCATCCCGTGGGGTCCAAGTGACGTACAGGTTCCCCTGGGGGGCCGAGGCCTTGGAGACCCTGTGGAACCTAGGAGACTCTGAGCTGCTGAGGACACATGGAAATACCAGAGCCAAGTTACAGGTAAACCTGAATCCATTAGCCACTGAATGGTTGGCACCAATTATTGTAACAAAATGGAGGTTCAAAATATTCTGTTTTCTATTTTCCTCACAGTGCAAAGAAGGGAGGAAGTTAGTCGTGCCTCACGTCATAGCTGTGCATGGAAACATGGATAGGGGTCTGTTGGCTTACCTCGTCAACTCTCTACAGTTAGAAAAAAAAGTGAGCAGCAAGCAGAGAGTTTACCAAAGAAAGGTTTGTCAGTGCACTGACTTTATTTTTTACCTTGCATTTTTGTTTGACAAGTGTTCTTAGTTTCACTGATGTCGATACTCACAAGGTACTCACACTTTCCTCAGCAGTGTGCAGTTGTGTGTGGTATGCATTCTTTTTGAAGTCTGCTTGGCCTTGTTTTGAAGGTGCTGAAGCTCCACCCCACTTTGGCTCCAGTCAAGGTTGCCCTGGACATGGGAAGAGGGACTACAGTGGAACTGAGACAGGTATAGTAGCTTTTTATTACACCTTGCTAATGGGTATTTTTAGTGCTAAAATGGGGTCCGTTTTCAACAACATGCAGTTACCTATTGCTAACCAGTTAGTGGTTTTGGGAAACGGGTACAAGCTTCTCAATTCAGTGTCTGCTGCTTTTTTGAACACCAATGTTAAGTTGCTAAACATACAGATTTGCAGTTCTTCATTTTGCTTCCTTTTATAGTTACTGTCTGGAATAACTTTTGAAGTAAAGTAGCAATCAAAATTTTAATATGAGTTTGTATTGTGTGTTTATAGGTTTGTGAAGGTTTGCTTACCGAATTTCTTGAGGCAGACATTTCTGTGTGGCCTGGGTACCTTGAGACTATGCCCCAGTCAATAGAACAGTTACACTCCAAGTAACTACTACTTTAATCCTTCACTGATTAACATCACGTAACATTCTACTCCATGTTTTAAGGACTTTGTCATTACTTCCTTTGTGTGTGTTTGCAGGTATGATGAGATGGGTGTGCTCTTCACGGTGATGGTTAGTGAGAACACGATGGAGAATGGCCTCCTATTAGTACGCAACAGAGACACCACCATTAGGGAGACCATGCACATCTCTGAAGTCAAGAAATACCTCCAGAAGTACATAAATGCAGCTGATAACATTTGATTTGTGGGCCACTGCAGATGCTTTCACAGAATTGTTCAAAAGTGTTACTGAAAAAGGCAGAACTTCATTAAAGAAAGTTCTGTTAGCTAACTTTCTACTTCAAAAAAAAAAAAAAAAAAAAAAACCCTGTAGGCTATTAGTTCTGAGGGATGTGTATGTCAGAAGCCTAAATTGTTGATACCATTCTGCAGTTTTTAGGAGTTGTCGTGCATATTGTATATTCAACACAGTAAAAGTCAAAAGTACACGTCCT
>JAGFZM010006120.1:30435-76429 GCA_017657215.1 Limnothrissa miodon
TATAGATATATATATATATATATATATATATAGATAGTTCAGTGCTCAGTCTAAACGTAGGTAATGTTTTTATGAATTGACTTGACTAGAATTGACTTGACTTGATTTAGTTCTTCTATATGATGTTTTTGGATCTCCTTGACTTTATAGCCCCTCTCGGACCAAATGGAATCCTTCCGTTTGGATACCTCTCTGGTTGGCAAGCAGCCCAATCTGGTGGAGTTTCCCCCAGACTTCCAGCCCATCCCCTGCAAGCCCCTGTTCTTTGACTTGGCGCTCAACCATGTGGCCTTCCCGCCCCTGGATGACAAGGTGGAGCAGAAGGGCAAGAGCGGCCTGACAGGATACATTAAGGGTTTCTTCGGCTTCGGCAGCTAAGTCAGGGGCCGAGGTGGGGTGCAGTGGTCATGTCAGCCCTGTGCTGTGTGAGTCCGGCGAACGCTGGCGTCCTCCAGTCTCTCGAGGTCCGGCTAACGGAGTGTTCAATGCACCTCCTAATTCTGGAGACGTCCGTGCCTGGTGTTCCATTTGCTCACACTCAGCATTTCCAGACACCTCACTCACACAATCACGAAAACGCGACATGAAGCAAACACCATAACTTAAAACAAATCGTACAAACACACACATGTTCACATTCACACGTTATTTCTTGCTTTTAACTCTTTGTTTTCCTTTCTTCTTTCTTTCTCTGTTCTGTTGAGAGCCACCTAATTTATGTTTTGATTGAGTTCCACTTATTTGATTTTCTCATGAAGCGCCTTTGTGTACCCAATCTCGATGTTGGCGTACAGCAACAACACTGGTCGCCATTTTTTATCAAAGACAAACGTAAACACATGCAGGATCTGTCTTTAGCATTTCATTGCGCTCCCACACACATACATATTTATGGATACAGGGTGAATTACACAGCAAAGCCATGAATTTCACACAGTGCTTTTATACGGTCAGTAGCAGTAGCGTCTCCATCAGCTGGAAAAGACTGTGGATCTGTGTCAAGGAATACAGTACATCACCACGTCATCCGTCGTTGTCTTGCATGTCCTCCCCCTTCTAACTTGTGCATGGAAAGTGGTGTAGTCAAACGAATGCAAGGACCAATTGCGCTGATCACCTAGATATTGTCATCTCTGACGGTATGCCAATCATAGCAATAGTGACAGTCCAGAGTCAAGGACAAGCTGCACTGTTCCCATTGTTACAGAGAGAAGCCCCCATGACTTCTGTGAATGTTAACAATTGCTCAAGAAGAACAGAAGAACGCTTTTTTTTTTTTTGCTTCTCTAGAAATCCACCATCTTTGAGCCTAAAGATTTCTGTTGGACTGTGTGATGACCATATGCTTTTCTTTTCAACTGTTTTGAAGAGGCATTTTTAAGTTGAGCATGCTGATATATCAGGCAAGGCCCCATATGATCTCTTCACAAGAACCAAAGTGCTTTTTGTTTTGTTTTGTAGGAGTCAGTTGGGATTGTATCAGGGAAAGTCACATGAAAGGCCCATCCCCCCTGCAATTTTTAAATTTCCCTTCAAACCTATTTTCCCTACTTAATTTGTATTTTCAAGCATCCAAAGCTGTCTTCTTTTGTCAGGCTGTGTTGATCAACAGATGGAGAACAGATCAGGGCAGAATTGCTGAAACCTTTTGTTAATCCCGTAACATGATGGTAAAAGAAAAATGGAGACAAATATATAGCAGAGGTGATTGTAACTTAGGTTGCCACGGCCTCTTATAAAATTAAAGAACAGTTATTTGCATCACAGTTCAGTCTTTTTTGTGTTTGTCATTGAGTACTGCATGAAAAACAAACATGAAGTAAGTCAACATATTGTTAGTATAAGTATGCTATATTTGAAAGCACTTTGCTGTGCTATTTTCTGTGAACCGCTATATAAATACAATTGAATAAATGGAATTAGCAAGCAGTCAACTGAAAGGGCATCCTATCTAAACATTAGTGCCTTCAGTGAAATAACTCGGTGTCATCAATGCAGAACTAAACTATGTGTGGCTTGTAGGCCTTGTGTAGTCTATTGTTAGCCTTGACTACTGCTGTACAATACTCATTTTAGGGGATAAATCAGTGAAGCCATACTCTGTGTGTGTGTGTGTGGCAGAAAAAAGGCTTTGGGTGTGTAGTCTTATGTTGACAAAACTTGACATTTTTTGAATGTAAGGGAGTGTGCACACATGTGTTAGTACATGAGCCTTCTCATCCAACAATGCATGGGTGTAGACACTAGCACCTTCCCACCCAGAATTCCGTTGTCAATTCCAATCTTAGCCGTTACACGAGTCCCTGTAATGACTAGTGTTTCCCATTCCTGTGTGTCGGAAGTCAAAATCTTGGCCCACTGTTTGCAAATGAGTGTGGTTTGTGGCCATATGTAAATTTTTTGGCTAGTAATCACACAATGCTGAATGCGCCATGGATAATTGCCATAATTAATAAGAAAGTACATGGTTGTGTGAGGTCAAACACATGGGCTATAATTCTTTCATTTCATGGACTGAGTGGAGTGTTTTTTGTTTTATTATTATTTTTATTTAGACATACATTTTAGACAATGTTCAGAGCCTATGTCCCCTGTCTCAAATGAAATCTCAGTATTAGGACCTATTCTGGAGTATCTGTTAGCAGATACCCATAGAATAGAACTAGAACTAATACTGTGGTCAGTGTTAAAGGTCATCTCTATATCAGAAAGTCTTGTCAGAGAAAAAAAAACTGATATAGGGCAGATTCCAACTGACCATAGAACATTTTCTGTACTGGACAGTATATCAAACACCAGCAGTTCACCTGAAGGCTTCTCAGAAGCACGTGGTTAATGGGTGGCTGTGGAGGCATGTGGGTTTTGTTGCCAGATAAGGCATATACTCCTACTGAAGTTATTTCAGGTCTTGGTTAATCATGGGATTACTATGACGATGGCGTGAGCATCAGCAGTGAAGACATTGTCTAATGAGATGTATGTGAAACTGCGCACACACACACACCCTTTCTTGGCATTAAAGATCAGTGTACATAAATCAACACATGCTTCTAAATTATGATAATCTACTGATCACTTATCCGTTCCTGACTAATGATTTATTTCACCCACTCTGAATTTGTTGATATAATTAAATGCCATTGATTCAGTTTAATTTAATACAACAGTAACCTAATAACCCTGCCGTGGTAATATTTCAGTGTCACTAAAGATGGCTCAAACCCGTTCTATGTCACTCTCTAATACAATGGAGATGACCGAGTTTTTCCCATGTTATGGGAATATGGGCAATTTACAGAGAAAATTTACAGTTTAAACACTAAACAATGTTACAGGTATCAAGGTGCTCCATCAGTCAAGAATGGAAGTGTGTTTCCGGATGCACCCAACCTTGGTGATTGAACCTTCCAGAAATGTGGGCGTTCTACCCATGCCCAGGCTTCCATGGGGAGAGTGGACCAGCAGCATTCCATTCCAGTCCTGTTCAGTCCCTGCAATCTGACTGTTGAATGTGACACATCAACATACAGCCGTCATATCTATGGTGTTGGAATCATGTTCTCCCATGCCTGTGTAAGAGAACTATGTCAAGGGTTGCGTCTCTTTGGAGTTTCCCTTGTGGGCACCCCAGGGGGCTGTGGGAGCTCGTGGAGGTCCAGCTGCGGATAATTCTTCACTGTTAAATGAAAAGTTATACTACTGTTTGAAGTTAAAGGGATAGTTCGGTTTTTAACACATTGAGCCCCTTTCAGGGTTGTCTAAAATGAAATAAAGTGGTTGACACCAAAATCTTGATGATTGCTCCTGTCTCGGCTATTTGGGAAATATAGAATCGCCTCTGCCTGCCTTTAAAATGGCTAGCAATGGGCATGTGTTGTTTCTATCCTTAAAACACTGGTTTTAAAAAAAGTGCTACTCATGGAGTGAGTAGTGGCGCTTGCTGATGTTCCAACCCAAGTATCGTAGCAAAATACATTTTCTGTCATGTTTTATTAGGCATTTTGTAAGTCCCATAGGGATCTATTTGCTCCTTCATATAAACAAAGTGCCAAATAAAACATGACGGAAGCTTTATTTCGCTACGATACATGTTTTGGAACATCACTGAGCACCACTAACCACTTGGTGAGTAGCACTTTTTTAAAACCAGTGTTTTAAGGATAGAAACAACACATGCCCATTGCTAGCCATTTTGAAGGCAGGCAGAGGCGATTCTACATTTCCCAAATAGCCGAGACAGAAGCAAACGTCAAAATTTTGATGTCAACCACTTTATTGCATTTTAGACAACCTGTGAAAGGGGCTTAATGTGTCAAAAACCGAACTATCCCTTTAAGGAAGCCTCACTCATGTCTTCTACTTGTTTAACCTGTTTGTCCTTTAGTAATAACTTTATTCACCTGTTTTCAGTGCCTTTCAAATGCTAAAACCCCACACTAAAATATTGTGGAAGAAATTTAAGAGCATTAGGTCTGTATCTATGTTTTGTGTTTATTCCACTAGAATGTTGTCCATCAGTATTGGTCTCCCAGGCAACCATTGTTAGAAATGGGAGTAGAGAGAAAAGATGAGAGAGGGAGAAGACAGAGGAGGGGACAGGGAAGGAAAGAGCTGTGTGTGTGTTTATGTTTGTGTGCGTTTGACAGAGAGAGAGAGAGAACACTGGGAAGACTAGGGGCCAGGAAACAGGTTTGGCAAGTCCTGAGGAACAAGATAGAGAAGCTTGGGTGGTGACCCACACCTGCCACCCAGCTTGGGCGGAGACTTGTGACAAACCAGTTCTGCGTTTGTCACACTCTGACGTTCCCCAGAAAGAGGGGGGAGAGACAAGGGAAGGTACAGGTACGCCAGATCTGAAGCAGAAAGTCACGACGCTGCCTTGAGGCCCACACGCAAACGGAGAAGGAATACTGCTGAGCGCTCAGACACCCAACACAGCAACGCAACTCACCTCCCCACAGCTCTGAGCAGGAGGCTCCTGACTCAAACAACCCTTTCAGGATGTTCAAGAAGAAGGATGGCACCGTCAAAAGCACTACAAGCAGTGTCAAAAGCAGTAGCTCCAGCAAGTAAGTGGTGCTGCCTCAGCAGTCTCGGTCATCTAACCTGAGGTCTTTTTTTGGTGCGACTTAATATTTTTGTTCAGAGCTCTTAACCTCAGGACCTTTGATATCTCTAAGGAAGAGGCCCAGTGTCATGGGCCATCTTTAACATTGGTGGTATTTGGGCAGGTACTGCGTTGGCTTTGCTTTGTAAATATTGGTGGTTTGAGACCAGGCAGTGACTTTTGAGTTTGCTTAGAGCTTAGGGACAAGTGAACAACATGCAAGCACAGAGTTCAAAGGAAAGAAGACAGGTGGTGTTCAAACATGAGTTCATGATGCACTGTCTCTTCCATGCCGAAAATCATCTACGTGTGTTTGACCTCAGATCTACTGTAACTCATTTTAAAGTCAAGGTTCTTCTGAAGTTTCAGATTTTCATGTGAAAAAAATGTTCCTGTAATTCTAAACGTGATCAGATTGACTCAAAGGTTTCTGTGGAACTGAGATGACCATAGGGGTCCACATTTCCACACCATTTATGCTTGGGACAACGCCCATGCTGCCTTACCTGACTGCTGCCTGTTAACCCTGGGTCAGAACGAGTGCACTGATTGGGTTTACATGCGCCTTAATCCAGGGTGTGATCTTTCAGGCAGATCCAGAAATACTGGAGATGTTGGATGGAAAGAAATTATTGTGTTGCATAGAAAAAGTGAAGTGGCAACTAGCAAAAGATGACTCTTTAATCAAGAATGCTGGAGGTGGCACTAGCAATCAAAGCCTTGTCAGACTTCTCTCAGCTAGCAATAGCATGTTTCTGTAGAAATCTGCAGAAGCAGGTGGTGCTAAAAACATAATTATGAAGTTCTACAGACATTTGAAGGGGGCTAGTAAAGCTTTCTCTTGTTATTCAAACCTTAGATGAATACAAATAGTGGCTGGTTAAGATAAAACACTGTGAGTTTTGCTATTCTATTGTCAGTAAAAGACAACACAAAAACCTACCACTCCACTAACCGTCATCAGCAGGGTGTAGCAAACACACACACTGGGACTCTGGACAGGAATGCCGTGGTTATCTTTGCCACCGGTGTTTAGAGGACACAGTGAAGGAGAATTGTTTTCAATAAACTTGGGCCAGATGGAAGAGGTGGATTAGACCCCCTTATCCCCTCCATCTCTTTCTACCACACCCTTTGAAAGTCCTGAGGGCTGTTGCCTTGGGTGTGGTCACAAATGTGTGACACCCATATCTCGAGTTCAGATCATTGCCGTGTTCTGCTGAGGTTCTGCTGAGGTGGTGACAGTGGATGCTTATTGTTGTTACCACAAAACCAGTTCTCTTTACATAACTGGAAGTCCTCTAGGGACTTTTCTGAACCCCCACAGGCCAGAAACAATTTTAAATAATGACCCATTACTATTTGGCCTGGTTATGCCCTCCTGTTAATGTGCCTGCTGAGCTTTAATCACTGATGAATTTCAGGTCTGAGGAAGGTCTGATCTACTGCAGACCTATACTGCTAATGTCTGAATTGTTATGAGTATGTGAACAGTACACCATAAACAATTAGTTGGTAACATTTCCTTTGAAGTTGTCTATGTACTATGTACTGTAAAATTAGCCTGCCATTAGCAAGACATAACACACATCTTCAACATTATTGACACATTTTACTGTAAATATTTATGATTGTGGTCATTATGCTATAAAAAACGAATGACACTTAATGACAACAGTAGAAACATAAAAAAAACTGTCATTAATGGTTATGATACGTGCTGCAATGTGTTATGTTAATGACAGAATTATGTTACTCTTATCAAGACACACAGTGTTGGCCAAATTGTTTTCTGATATAAGCAATTTTGTCACTTTTTCTGTCAGACTGGGTGAGAACTTTGGTGTGAGAACCGTTTCAAATGACACAAAAGTGCATTTCAATCAGATAACTTGTGAAACAGAATGCAGTTTTTTGCCCACAGGGCAACTCCATATTGTTATTTTTTTCAAGAACAAATTTTCATTTGTGCCGACTCAATAAATCTCTTTCTATTGTGACACCTGAGGTAGACAACCAATAAATTATCCAGGCAATAAATATGTTGAAAAAAATGTCCTCTGAAGGAATTATATCAGATTAGATAGTTTTTGAGAAGAAATACCTTTGCCACAGTATGGTGCTTAATAATGATAATATTGTATATCCTCTGTGTTGGCATGATTTGATACCGTATCTTGCCCGGAAATACAATGTGTCTGGCTTTGTAGATGTTTCAAAAGACAATGAAAATCTAGATGTTTTGCACTAATTAAAACAGGTTCGTAGAATAGGTGTGTGTGTGTGTGTGTGTGTATGTGTGTGTGTGTGAGAGAGAGAGAAACTTGAAAATTCCTCATGTCTTTGTTGAGACAGGGAGGGGAGCAGATATGCATAGCTTTCAAAAGTGTGAAAATTTCAACAGCGACAAAAATCAGAAGGTAGGCGAGACAGAGGGAGAGGGACACAAAACAAAGTCACAGTGTGAGGATATGGTATGGCAGGCATGCAGGTTGGCCGACCAGAAATTATTTGGGGAATGTTGTAGTGGGAGAAAGATTGGTTAAATCTCACCTAGTGTCAGGTGCCTCCCCTCTCAGCAATCTCCGGAACACTGAACACCTCCAGAATAGTTTGATTTAAATTGAAGTTGAAATCAGTTTTGCAACAACAAAATGTTTCAGAATCAGGTTTTTTATTGACCAAGTACACTTGCACACTTGCATATACAAGGAATTTGCCTTTGGTAGGTGTTAGCTCTAATGGTATGGTTTAATGGTTTATGTTATAAACCAAATAACAGTGAATTATTTAAAGACCCTGAACCCCCCCCCCCCCTTAAAAACTGATTCTAACATAGTTCTAAAGGCATTTTAGAGTGCAGTTGTAGCCTACTAGTTATGGCTTTGGGCTTGAAACTGATAGTTGGTCAGTTCGATCCTCCACCATTTAGCGTGGCGGAAGTGAGCAAAGCACCTAACCCCTCACTGCTCCCTGGGTGCCAAGGTAGCAAGCAGGCCACTGCTCTGTTAGGCTATTCTTAACTTCACAGTGTACGGGGTGTTTCAATAATTTACAATGTTGATATATAAAAAGACAAATTTTATTCATGGGATCAAAAAAGTATAACTCTCTACACTAACAATCTTTCTCTTTGTACTTATTGTTCAAAGCATTCTTCCTTGCTTTAGGTAATCTTTCAATAAATCTTGTGTACTTGAGTGGTTTTTGTCTAATTGATGTTGAAGCCTGAGCAGGTGGCTGCTTTGGAATGTTAGTGTTGACCTCTGACCTCCCTTATTCTCACCCTCCCAGGCAGCTCTCCACCCTAGCATTGCTAATAGCACGCATGCAGAAAAATGCAGACCAGGTGGAGAAAGATGTGTTGCATGCAGAAGAGCTCATGGTCCAGGTGAGCAATAAGAATGACACACACACACAATTCTGTGCTGATTATATTTATAAATAATCTATAAAAAATATTTCTCCAGCTACACCCTAGATGTGTAACTCACTCTCTCTCTCTCAGGATAATGACAATAAAAGCAAAGAGCTTCCATTCAAGCATCAGAAAGAGGTGTCAGACTGTTTAGGTGACGCTGAGGGTCTTCTGAAAGATCTCTTCCTGGATGTAGACAAAGCTAAGAAGATTGGTCACCCACAAGCAGGCGAGATTGAGAATGAGTAAGTGGATTACTGTGTGTTCTTATCATATCAACTGTAGGCCTATAGTCATTCCTTTTTGAACATTATTATATGAAAACAACTTTTTACATATAATGTTGCAGTGCTGTGTATGTTTAAAAAGCAAATGCCATCTTCTGCCTCCTCAGTGTAATGCGTCTGCATGAGCGTTGGCTAAAGGACTGTTCCATTCATCGGGATGTGTATGACCCTGTGGACGACGTGGAATTGTTACCCAGGATCCACTGGGCTGATGTGCTCAATGAGAAACAGGTAAGCACACCTTAGGAAATGCACAAACACACAGGCCCTGCAGATGAAGTGGAATTGTTGCTCAGAATCAACTGGGCCAATGTGTTCAATGAGAAACAGGTAAGCACACCTTAGGAAACACACAGACACGCAAAACACACTGACTGTGTGTGTGTTTTTAGAGACTGAGATCTTCTTGTACATCAAAGAGCCATTTATTGTATTGAGTTGAACCAAAACTAGGTCTACATTCGACACCTGAGACCAAGGTAGCTTGGGTTTTATTAAATAGAAATCCAATCCTGCTTACTCTACAGTACCTGTAGTCTGAGCTAACCTTTAGATTGACCCAGTTTTGCTAACAAATATGTTTCTTATGTGTGTTTTGTGTGTGCATGCGTGTGTGTGTGTGTGTGTGTGTATATCATACAGAGGCAGGTAAACACGGAGAAGTATGGACCCACTTTGGGTGATGTGGAGAAACAGATTGCGGCCCATAATATCCTGCACAAAGAAATCGAGGCCTTTAATTCTCAGATGAGCCCAGGCACCGCCAGCTCCAAGGTAACAGAACTACACGGGACTTGTAATCACGTTTGCTTACTGAATCACTAGGCTACTTAGTGGAGTTCAGTTGCTCACTAGCTGTAGTACATTATACAGCTCGTCCCCCCTCAATAGTGTTACTGGATTACATGTGACCTCTTTTCTGTTTCAGGAGGAATACAATGACGTGAAGAAGCAGTACAGCAATCTTTTGGTCAGTTCCAATAACCTACCAGACAATGAGCATGAGCTGAGTGGAAATATGTCAATCTTGACACCAGGGGTGTCATAGTAGGGCCACAAGTGGGGAGAGAGCCCTTAAGGAGGCTAGAATTTTATTTAATTAAATATAAATATAATTAAAATAAAATTAAATGTCATGGGCACAGATTGTGCATAGGGCCTAGAATTTGGTGCTACACCCTGCTTGGCAGTAATTGAAAGGTTTCTGAAATGACATTTAATGCTGTTAAATTAAAATAATTAAAAACATATTTGAGAATGAACAGATGACAGTGGTTTCATGTGGGGGAATGAGAAAATATACAACTGGTTCACGTTTCTCCACAGGACAACTCCAAGTGGCGGCGGCATTACCTGAGCAGCCTGTACGACTACATGCATGGCTGCAAGAAGGAGCTGAAGTACCTGGGTGAAGAGCAAGATAAGATACTCAAACAGGACTGGAGTGACCGCATGGTGGATGCACAAGATGTCCGGAGAGAGTATGAGGTCAGAAAGCCACACAGGATCTCTGAAAATCCTTTTCCTCTGTTGAATTCAGCTTGGACCAATACATATACATGGATAATATGATGACATCAAAGTAGCATTGTTGACTTTTAGTGATGTAAATTTAAAGCAAGTCATTACCAAAACTGTGATTTGCCTCTGCACAAATATTTCATTATGGTAGGCTATTTCTATATAACTAAACAGACTAATAACTGTCTAAAATCTGTATCTGTACCTGTGAAGACTCAAAAAAAGAATAATTTTGGTTTGGTTCCCCCTAGAACTTCAAGAACAACAGCTTACTGTCCCATGAAGCCGAGGTCAATCGCCTGCAAGATGATGGGGACCGGCTCATCGACTTGAAGCATCCTGCCAGCTCTACAGTCGAGGTAGAAGACACTTTCTGGTCTCGTATTACAAAAAAAAAAAACCTTTGTGAGCAATGCGCATTTGTTCCCAGTATATCTGAGATCTTCACTGAATAAGCTCACCGTTTTTTTTTTGTTTGTTTGTTTTTTTGTTTGCTTTAGGCCCAGAGGGATAAACTGAGGAACGAATGGCAGAAATTCCTCAACCTGTGCATCTGCCAAGAGGTGCATCTGGATAATGAGGAGGAATACAAAAAGGTGATTTGAATGAGATGGATAACATACACATTGTACTTTTACATACTTACATTTCATACTTATTCTGAAAATGATATGAAATAAACACCAGTGTCAGATACAGTATATTTAATTTACGAATTTACCTTTTGAGAGGAGTTGTGTAACGTATCTTATGACCTTATTTGTCTTTGACCCTTTCAGTATCAGCTTGAAGCAGACACTTTGTCAGAGTCCCTTTCAAAGCTCAGGGCCACAGTGGACCCCAAAGCTGTCAGTGGCAAGACCAACCCTGAGATTCTTCTCCAGCTTCAGGTTAGTGCACTTAGTATCAGGTTAGTACCCCACAGAGTTTATCAGATGGCACCAGGCTCATTCTGTTGCCTCGTGTTTAGTTGTCCAGAAAATGGTGTGTGGTCAAAGAATACATTCCAAGTAGCCTAACAAGATCTGGCTCCAGCCATTAATGCAGAGCTATAAAATGCTGAAAGTTTATGCTTGTGGTTAGGCAAAGGTCTTATTTGAAGGTGTTAAAGGAGAGGTTTGGTGTAAATTAATCCACAGCTCTGTCACAGAATGTTGTCAAAAGGAAAAACAACCAATTCACACTGAACTTCTCCTTTAAGCTAACCCCTTTACCCTTCCTCTGGCTGAGAAGAGCTATGAACAACTGAAAGTTTAGGCTTATGCAAAGGCCTTATTTGAGGATGTTAACCTAACCCTTGACCCCTCTTCAGGCTGATGATAAGGCAGTGCAGCGGAGCGAACAAAAGTTAGCTGATCTCAGGAAACGGAGCACGAGCATTTCTCCACTCAAACTTCGCCGCACCACCCCAAGCCGCTCCAAGGTCGTTGAGGCACTTTGTGACTGGAGTACACCTAAGGTAATTGCTGTCCTGGGCCTTCAGATAATACCAAAAATGATCACATAGATATTTCTAATGCAGTATGCAAACATTTTTAGAAATTCTTTAAGATTTTAATTGTAGATTGTGGAATTCCTACAGTGTAGATTCATTTCGTAGACAGGAACTATGGGTGGGGCATCATCTTTGGACCGTATGTGATTCTCAATGCAATTTAATTTTCTATTCAAAATGTCAGGCTACACTGAACCGTGGTGACGTCTTCACTCTGAAGTCCAACTCTGACAATGAGAACTGGGAGGTTGTGTCTAATGATGGTGTTACCAAAACCTTTCCTGGAGTGTGCTTTGTCATTCCCCCACCTGACACTGAGGCAATTGACAAAGTGGATTTGTAAGACTTTTTATGTATTTCAGTTAAAATGAAGTTGCTGTTGTCGAGTGCTACTCTTTTGGGGTGATGGTGGTAGAGGTGCGATTTGGTGCAGGTTCATGCACTGCTCCATCTGACCCCATTGAAGTGTCCTTGAGCAAGATACTGAACCCCAATTGCTCCCGGATGGCCTCTACCACCGGTGTGTGAATGCATGTGTGTGAATGGGTAAATGTGAGGCATACACTGTAAAACGCTTTGAGTGTGGAAAAGTGCTGTATAAATGTAGTCCATTAACCATTTTGTCTTTTTATAAATGTTTGATGGACTAAGAAAAAAATAGGGACAGTTATTCAGTGTTAGTGCATGGATATTCAATGTATATTTTAAATGAGATTAGATGTTATTTTTCTCTGCAGGCTTGGTGGTGAGCTGACAGATTTGAAGAAGAGGAGAGCAGCACTGGAGGCATCACTGAAGAACCATGCCACTGACCCTTCAAAGGTCCAGAAAACAGGTGGGTAACTCACTGAACCTCCATAAGACAGGCTTTGACTGAATGTCAATACTCCCCAAAATGGCCCATTTAAACCGTAAATCTCGCACCCTCAACGACATTATTGGATTTTTAAATCATTGGTGATTAATGTTTAGTTTAGGATTAGGGATTCAGCCTTTGACATACTTAATTTAAAGTACTGACTTGCAAGCCCCCATACAGCAAAAACACCTTGTACTTCTGAGACAAAAAAAATCATTTACAGAGGTGTCTGTTCTTCAGCTCCTGTGTCAGCCGCCCCAGAGAACCCTAAAGCCTTGGAGCTGGCCAACCGTCTCAGCAACCTGGATAAAAACTTGGCCCAAGCTCAAGAGGACATGTTGGGTCGTCTCAGGACCCCACTAGACCGCACTGATACGGCAACTGACCTAGCTAAAAGACTGAAGGAACAAGAGGTGTGTTAGACTTGTAACAAGTGTCTTCAGTCACTCTCACATAATGAGATATAATGTGGTAAAAATAACTGACAGTGAGATGTGACCTCTTCTGGGATATATAAAGAATATACAGCATATTATTACAAATGTACTGTTTGGACTTCATGGGCATCCAAAAAATGTTTGAAGCTAAGGTGTTCTCATCATGTATTGTCATTGCCATACATGCATTTCGTTTACAGAAAGCTGCTGCGGCACTGAAGGCTTTGGAACAACAAAAGGAAGAAGCTCAAAAAGAACTAGAGCCCCTGCTGGCCCAAAAAGCCAATGGACCTACTCTGTCTTCACTACCAGAAAAATTAAGTGCCACCAAAAACAAACAGGACAGACTTGCTGCGCTTTCTGACTTGTACTCAAAAAAGTGAGATCTCCAAAAGAGATGCTTCCATATTCCAACCATGTTTTCTCTGACAAAATATGAAAAAATAACATTAATTGAAAATGATCAAACTGTACAATAATGTCTGGTTCTATGCCAAAAACAGGGCTAAGGCTTCTTTGGATTTGGAGAACCAAATCAAGAAAGTGGATGGCATTGTGTCAGGACTGGAAAAAGAGCTGAGTAAAGATGGAGTTATTCCAGATAAGCCTGACGCAATTGACACTCGCCTGAAGGAGGTCCAGGTAACAGTCTGTGCATAATCTATACATGGATTTCACAGCAACGTCAACGTCGTTGCACTGCGCAAGACTGGGGCAAAAAACGTATTTTTGTATTGAAATTGTGGAGGAAATTAGCAACATTAAGAAGTTGCTGTGTAGTGAACTGTGCAAACAGAGTTGGAAATGGCATCAAAATGTTCAACATACCTAGGAGGAGGCATCCGTTTCAAGTAGCTTGTATCTTTAATGTCAAATATGTATATAGACAAAGGCTCAAATATGTAAAAGTATGTTTGGGTATAGGTTGAGTGGGTGTGTGCAAGTCTTCTTGGCTACAGAAGAGGGAAGAGTAGACTAACAGCAAGTAATATACAGTACATTTAAACTGGCCTTTCTCATGATTATTCTATTACGATAGATGGCTTTCTGCCCCGGGTTTCCGTGCGCAGGCGCAGTGTTTGTAAACATGAAATCCATGTATAGCGACCTGTTTTTAAAGGGAAAATTCTGAGTCAATCGGCCTGTATTCCTGTTGATAATGGCTGCTGAGTGCTGTCGGTACTGTAGGCCTTAGGATAACAGCAATTGCTACCATGCACACTGAATTTGAGAACTGACCACTAACGTTTACAGATTGAGGCATAAAAAAGCACAAATTTCATGCCCTCCTCATTCAATCTTTTCCATACCAATCTCCTGGATTTAGCAATTTGAAACCTTGTGACTTTGAGTTCCAGATAACCCCTTTAATCTTCCTGCAAAAGTTAAAGATACTTTTAGGTATTTAGTTCCCTCCTCTAAACTCTCGCTGTCTTCAGGGCCTTAAGAAGGACTTGGCCGGAGCTCAGCCAGAGGTGCAGAAGCTGAGTGAGGATCTGGAGGCCACTGAGAAGCTGTGCGGCTCCCTCCAGCAGGGCTACCAGGAGTACTGCCCCGACATTGGGCGCCAAAAGGAAGATACAACTCGTCTCCAGGGCCGCTATGCTCGTCTGACCAATCAGCTTGGAGAGAGGTAGCCACTGGCACTTTTGCATGTCATGCTTATTCCACATAGGCACATGTATTTATTTATTTATGTATTTATTTATTTGTCTAATTAATGCCATTAATTGGTTATGATGGTCTTTTATAGAGAAAAACTGTTGCAAAGCACTGCCATCAAAAATCAGGATTTCCAGAATGTGAGCCAGTCACTTAACACTTTCCTGAACAACCTGCCTAATAACACAGTCAGCACTAGTGATGATCTAGGCGACATCAATGCAAAGCGGATTTCACAGGAGGTAGGGTGAATTTTTCATTATTTCCTTTTGTATACCGAATAAGCATTTTGGACAGACCTTTATAATATGGCAATCACTGTTTTCTTCACAGAGGGTGGTGGAAGACATAAAACGAAAAGGGGACGACATTGACCGAGTAATTGACCTCTCTGCTGACTTGCAGGATCTTCTTGATGTAAGACCTTTGATAGATGACAGTATTTTACTTTGAACTGTTTTTTTATTCTGATTAACTGCCTCCCAGCTTTGTGTAGTTCCACTGAGTAACTATGATAACTATTAACTATGATACCTCAAAGCAGGGGCGTCGTAGTGGGGGGTAAAGGGGACTGAGGTACTAGCAAGTGGGGGAGCAACTGGAATTTTATTTTCCTTTAAATATTAATATAAGACTTAAAATGGCATGTGCACGGCTTCTGCATAGGGTCCATCATTTGGTGCTAGCTGGAAGACCAAAGTCAATACAAGTACACTTACAAAACCCCACTTCCTTTCCCTGCAGGAATATGAGACTAACTGTGACACATACAAAGGAACACTTAAGCAGGATGCAACCCCCGGTGTCAAAAAGCTGAACACTCCATCCCTTTCAGACTCTGTGCAGAAACAGGTTTGCAACATCACTTAAAAAAGTTAACAGTGTTCAAAAGGTTAACAGGTTCAATGGCAATTATCCAGGTCTTCAATATGTGTCCTTATTGGTGCTACTTTGTTGCGTTTACAGGAAAAAGCACTGGTGAACCAATATGCAGTGGCTGCTGCAGAGAATGACCAAAGACTGAACCAGCTTGGTTTGGCCAAAAACATCATGGCACAGGTGCACAGAAATACACAGATCCAAAGGCTACTTGCTATCATACACATTTTATTTCACTAATTTTCATGTTTGTCTTAGGAATTGTACTTTACAAATATTGTATATTTAGGCAGTCATCAAATTAACATTTTACATAAAAGCATTGAACTCATGCAGATATGGTTTCTAATTTTATACATTGCTTGTATGTCTATTTCATTGGGTCAGAATGAAGAGAAGGAAACCATGGTGGCACAGCAGCAGGCACAGCTGCAGAGCCAACAGAGGTCTTTTGAGGAGGCAAATAGCCTGAAAAAAGACCTTGACGAAGAGGTGAGGAGACGCAGCCATGCTGAGAATGACCTCAAGACCTACAAGGATAGAATGCTGTCTCTGAAAAGCCGCAGAGGTGTGGAACGTGTTCAGGAGACGGAGGTGCTGCAATACTACCGTGATCCCAAAATGGAGTCTGACCTGAAAGACCTGGGGGACAAAGCACACGAGGAAGCTCTAAAACGCACAAGCATACAGAGTGAGATTGAGATCACTGGCACAAAAATTGCTAAATTGGAGAATCAAATCAAGAATGCAGAGCCGAACCTGGTTACTAGAGAGGTGACAAAATTTGAAAGAGATCCCCAACTTGATGATGATGCGGCAAAACTAAAAACCGAGATTAATAAGCTGAGAGAGGAAATCCGTTTGCATGATAAAGAGACTGCCAAACTGCAAACAGAAGTTACTATTTTGGAGCAGAAGAAGCCAAACATAAAACAGAGGGTAGTGCAGAAGGAAGTGCTAAAGGTGGAAAAGGACCCGGGGATGCTTAAAGCAGTCCGTACATTTGAGAATGAGATTGCTGATGAAGCTGAAAGAAGCAGATCCATTAGCAATGAGATCTTCCAAACAAGAAGCCAGATCAATACGCTGGAGAGACTGATTCCAACCCTAGAACCTAAGATCATTATCAAAGAGGTGAAGAAAGTTGAACAGGATCCTGAAGCTTTGAAGGAGTCTGGGAAGATAAAATCACTTTTGGAAGATGAGGTAAAAGCAAACACTGGTCTCCAAAATGAACTCTCACTGCTTCAAAAGCGCCTAGTCCTAGTGACAGAGTTAAAGCCAAAAGTGGAAGTCAAAGAGGTCATAAATGAGATTTACAAGGTCTCACCTCAGACAGAGGAGGAAATGGGCCGTCTGAAGAAGGAACGGCAGGATACCATTAAAAAAATTGGGGATCTTGAGTATAACATCACACGCATTGGGTCTGAACTGGCAGACCTGAAATCACGGCCGCCTCAGGTTGAGTGGAAAGAGGTCACCCAAGAAGTTGTGAAAAAGGAACGGACCCCAGAGGATGTCAAGGAGCTTCAACGACTCACAGATCAGCTGTCCATTCAACAAAAAGCATATGATGGTGTTCAAGACCAGATGAAGCGTCTAACAAAAGACAGAGATGAAATCAAAACAGAGAAGTCAAAGGTGGAGATGAAAGAAGTGAACAAAGAAGTGGTCAAGTTTATTGATGACCCACTCCTACAGAAAGAGGCAGACCGCCTGCGAAGGGACTATCGTGACGAGCAGCAAAAGCGTCGGACCACTGAGGAAATGGTCTTTGATTTGCAGAACAAATACATCCAACTGGAAAGACAACAGCCAGAAGAAAAAGTGGTTGTTCAGGAAGTGGTGCGCCTCCAGAAAGATCCCAAACAGATCCTGGAACATGAGAGACTTAACAAGAACTTAGATAAGGAAACCACAGCCCGCAGGCAACTGGAACTTGAGGTCCAACAGCTGAAGGCAATAGTGGAAGAGAAAGAGAGGAGCATTAGATCAAGTGATGAACATCAGAAGAAAGTCAAAGTGGATGATGAGTTAAAATTTATCAAGAAAAGTATATATGATCTGGAAAATGCACCACCACCTGTAGAGGAGTGTATCGTGACAGAGCAAGTTATGAAGGTAGAGAGGGACCCAAAGCTGGAGAAAATGACCAACGGACTCAGAACAGATCTGGATAAGGAGAACAACGACATTATACGCCTTCAAAGAGAAATACGACACCTCAATGTAAAGATTGATGCATTGAAGCGTGAGAAGGCTGGAGAGAAGACGGTCTATAAAGAGGTAATTCGTGTTGAAAAAGACCAAGCAGTTGAATCTGAAAGGTCCCACCTGAGGGAACAGGTGCTTCAGCAGACAAATGCCCGACGAGACCTTGAAGATGAGGCCAAAAGGCTGACAGACAAGTTAGATCGTCTCAAAAATCGAAGCACGAACAATTCTCAGGAGGAGACAAATCTGACCCGCAACAAGGAAGCCTTGGAGAAAGACAGGGAAAAACTTGAGCGTGAGCTAAAAGCCCTGGAATCAGAAAAGCAGGACATTAAGGTATCGTTCCAGCAGCAATCTCGACTGATGAGTGAGAGGAATCAAAAGACCCGGCAAAAAAGCATTAAAATGGAGACAGACATTCAGCGTCTAGAGAGGGATATCTTGGATGAGAAAGACAAGGTCCACAAGCGTGACAACACAATCAGGGAGCTTCAGAAAAGCTTGAAGAAAGAAGACAACACAGAGTCAAGAACCAAAGAGACCAACCTCTCCACCAAAATCACCATCCTAGACCCTGACACAGGGATGGACATGTCACCGTATGACGCTTACCTGAGAGGTATGATTGATCGTAAACAGTACCTACAGCTGCAAGAGCTCGAATGTGACTGGGAGGAGGTCACAACCATGGGACCAGATGGTGAGACATCTGTGTTGCAGGACCGCAAGAGTGGTAAACAGTACCCCATCAAAGATGCTTTAAAGAATGGCAGAGTTACCTCAGAACAGTTGGATGAATACAAAAAGGGTAAAATGCCCATCTCAGAGTTTGCTCTTCTGGTTGCCGGAGATGCCAATAAACGTTCTTCCATCTCATCCATATCCAGCTGGCGGTCATCCACCTCAAATGACTCTGTGATTGAGGGAGACTTCCCCATTAGTGGAATTTATGACGCCCACACTGACTCATGCCTGTCAATACGAAATGCGATGAAACACAGGATGATTGACACCACCACAGCACAGAAGCTCTTGGAAGCTCAGGCTGCTACAGGGGGCATTGTAGACATCAACAACAAGGAAAGGTACTCTGTGCACAAGGCCGCAGAGCTGGGCCTCATTGAATCCAGTCAATTGCAGCGTTTGCTTAATGCTCAGAAAGCCTACACTGGAGTTGAGGATCCCATTACAAGGGAACGTCTCTCCATTGGGGAGGCTGTCCAGAAGGGATGGATGCCCAAGGACACCGCAATGCGCTACATGGAGGCGCAGTTCCTCACAGGAGGGTTGGTGAATCCTAACCGCACAGGACGTATTGATATCGTTGAAGCCGTGGGCGCTAGGATGATTGACAGCACCATGGTGAGAGAGCTTCAGGAAGACTCCAACCATGCCAAAGAGCTGACAGACCCCATCACACAGGAGAGGATCAGCTATAAGCAGGCTTTGAATCGGTGCAAGACAGACCGTACAACAGGTCTCCCAATGTTACCGGCAACCTCCAAAAGTACTTCCCCTTCCTCCACCTTCCCTTCATACTACAGCCATCGATCTTCTTTGCATTAAATTTAAACAGGATTTGTTTACAGTCAGATTGGGAGTACTATCTGGGCACTCAGTTGTAAATGTCAGATTAATTAATATGTTAATATTAAATATAAAAATGTCTATAAATAATCTCAGGAAAAGTGGTAAATATTATTCTGCTCACTTAATAAGGGTCACAAATACTGCTGCTGATATTTGTTTACTCAATTATGAAGGAAGAGCTTACTCTTACTGATCATTATCCTTAAATAATTTGCCAGATTTGGGATGACAGGTCATGGTGCAATCATGGTTTTAATGTCAATTCTTCCATCTATAATTTAAAGTCTGATATACTGTTATTACTTTGTTTGATATTGTATGAAAAATAAATGTATTGATTAAAATTACAACTTTTACATCTTTCATTTGTTTAACATTTAACAACAGTAAAATAATAACAAGGATACTGCCATGAAGCTGGCTTTACAGTGCTTTATCAGTTTTTTATGCCACAAGAAACAGTGTATATTTCTTTGTCTTGACCCCCTTTACATGTTAGTTACAGTCCCTAATACAGTGTGAACTATATCCATTCAATATAGTACATTTAGAAAACCAAAAGAAAGAGTTCACTTTGACTTCTTACACAACAGGTTTGCTAATATAAAGTATGCCTAAATATCAAATCCCTCGGTTAAAATGAACATTTTCGTCTCAGCCACAATAGGGGTAGTTTGCTATATTAAAGGTGCTCTATGAGATTCTGCAGGATTTTAGCGTGGGCTTTAATCCTCTAACAAACAAACACACCAAAACATAACAAGCCACGGGCAACCCATTGGGTGCAAGATAGTTGGGGGCATTAACCTCCGCCCTTACCACCAGCCATCTTATTGTCAATTGGTTGACCGTGGTTTGTTTTTTGGTGCACATCCCTGTGCCCCAATGAGTATTGCAGCCTGTGTTGTTTTGTTTGACAATGTATTCAGGGGGCAGAAAGCAAGCTGATCAAGGGGAGATCATTTGAGACAGAAATTAAATTGTGCTACGATTCTTGCAGAACCTCATAGAGCACTTTTAACAATATACTAAATTGTATATTGTAGCACTATAATTTGAAGTCACACATTCACAATGTCATCTATTCATATAAAGTAGTCTACTGTGATGCTTGTACTTTTTATATTTAGTTTCAATGTCTGAAATATCATCCACTGCCCTTGTCATCCTCACTTTCCTGGAAGAAGTTCCGTTGCTCAGTGATAGCTTTCTGCAACAAGGCCGAGTCAACCCCTTCTACACAGGTCATTACTCGTGCCTGCAGCATCACGCCACCTCCCTCTGCAGTAAGCAAAAAGAGTGCAGCAAGAACAATCAGTGCAGCAATCATGAACAATCATGTGTGTCATTGTGTATATATCTGGGTGATGTCATTTTTTTATTTACTGAACAAAAAATATAGAATAAAATAGATTTAGGTTATTTAGCTTTGTTAGTCACAAGTGGCTGCAATCACCAGTTTAGAGTAAGCTTGTAAGTTTACTGAAATTATTGTGAGATAAATTAGACTACCTGTCATTCTATGTTTCTCTTATACTAACAATGTGCAGTTGTGTGCAATGTGCAGCCCTTGATGAATGTACATTGTACTTCACAAAAACCATAGGATCTCTTTGTGTCTGTATGGTTTACTATTGCTTATGAGGCTTTAGAATAGTGGACCATGGTCCACCTGATCTAAAATAAGAGTAGGCATACAGTTTTTATAGAGCATTGTACCTTCTTCATTTTCAATTTCTCCCAAGACAATGTACAGAGCTCCACTTATGGGGTTGAATGGCTCAACATATGAAGTTTTAACGCTGAATTGGTACTTCATGGACGAATGATGTGAAGACAGAATGGCCTTTGACTCCTCAGGTCGATAACATGTCAGCCTGATGATACAATTAGGCATAGATAAAGACCACACGGTAGGCTAAACAAAGCATATAAAAATATAAGCATATTGGTTTCTGAGGAGATATTTGGATGAGGTCATATTTATTTATTTACTGACTAAAAGTAATTGAATGAAATGGGTTATCTGGCTGTGCTTGCTACCTTCCAAAAGTTCGCACAGATGCTCCTTCTTCAATGGCACCAGGTTGAAGTTCCCAAGGAAAATGATAAGTCGCAGTAACAGGAAGCATTTTATTACATCAGTTTGAAGGCATTTCTGTATATTAAAAAGTTGTAAATGCAAATGGTAAGCTTTCTGAAGTAAAAAAAAAAATAATACATTGAGCAAAGAGTCTGGTCGCTCTTTAGTCCGCAGTAGGAAATGATCACATGACGAAAGGTCAAACCCACGTGATATAATGGCAATAAAATAGCAATAATGGTTATTAAGGAAAAGGTCCTCGTTGTATTGCAGTATTACTACAAAACTGCAGTTTTTTGTTAACAGTAGGCTGCAGTATACTACAATATGAAAGCGAAAACGACACAACTAAATACTGCCTACAAAATACTACGGCACTGCACACTTTTGGTCCAAAAATACTGCATTACTGTAGTGCATAAAAAACGGGAGATTGTTTAGTAAAGAAGACCAGAGACATTTAGATAGCTTTGCCTAGACCTTTAACGGCCACTCCCATCTAGTTATGGACACCTGGTAGGCATTCAGTACACGTGTGCTCATGACAAAACCAACTGCCTTTGTGTTGTCATCCTCTAATAGCCCTTTAGTCATATTTCCAAGAAGTTGCAGCAAGCACATTCTACTACATTCAGTCAATTAGAAGGAAGTTGCTTGTCCGTAAATGACAAAAGTCTTTTTGGCCCATGCTAATTGTATTAAGTAATGTTAGCACTTTACATTTCATGAGAAAATAAGCATTTCTTTACTTGGATCAACAGAGTCGACTTTTCCCACTACATTAGAATGATTATTATTTTGGAAATCGCAGATTTGGTTGACACCCACAGTACGTGATCTGCTACAGCTACACTGACCGATAATAACCTCTCTATATCGCCAAGTATTCTGTAAAATTCGGGAGTTCTTCTGTCCCTCGTGCGATCGTGGTTCCAGGAAGTGTCTAGGTCGTGAAGGATTTTGCTCCACCTACCAGAGCCCGTCTACGGGGAGCTGGTCCACTCTCTATTAACTCCATTGTACCGGATTTTGCCTGCAATCTGTTGAAATTCCGCTGATTTTGCTGTCGAGCAAGTGAAAAATGAATTGTAGTCTATGGAGCTAAGCGGCTAAACCTCATTGTTGTCACAGTTGACAACTTAATTTCTTAATATACGTTGTGGTAGTAGCTACCTGAGTACAGATTTCCACTGGAAATGAAATAAAAAGTCACTCATGTGCTTTCTGCTTGTCATAGAATGGGCCGCTTTCTGTGTAACATGCTAGCATTTAGCTCGTGGATACTGGTTGGTCAGCGAGAAATCACGACTGATTACGACCGTCATGAGCTGAACCTGGCAACAGCTGACAACTGCAGAAAGTAGCGATTGCTGTAAAGTGGTTTGCTTTTGTGTCACGTGACATGTAAACTTTAAAATGGTTTTTAGGAATAACAACACATATTAAAATTTGTATTGGTCAACTAATTGTCAAGTCAAGTTATCCTGCATCGCATGCATTAATGCAATTTTAGGAGAAAAAATTATATAAAGAGAAATGTGGTATTGGTGGGTGCAGCTCCATTGCCACCCATTCATTAATCACTTGCTCGGGAGCTCCCTCTTGTTGCAGTTCCACCCGGAAGGATTCTGAGAGTGAACATTCTCCCCATATTGAAAATTCTCTGCACCTACCTACTATATGTGACTGTACGTACCTAGCTAGGCTGCAGAAGGTTTAGCCTTGGCCTCTGTAAAGACGTGTTTTTAGCGACTTGTGTATTTTACCTTTTAAACGTGGACAATATCTCCCATCGCTAGTATGAATCCAGATATACAGAGAGAACGTGAAAATGCGACGTTCAACCCAGACGTTCTCACCTACATTTTGGACGGTGGTCAAGAGAAAACCCGGAGGAGAAGAGAAATAGGTCAGTCCTGAAGTCCCCCCAAGTTTAGTGAAACCTTGTACGAAGTTTATTTAGGACCATTATTTATGGCTGCGTTTTAACCACAATCGTTGTCATACAGGTACTAACGTTAATTAGAAGTTGTGCCTGAGGCACCATTGTGGTGAAATAACGTTAGCTTTTGTCGATGTTGGCTGACGTAAATAACCCTAGCTTCTTATTGTTAGCCTCCCGGTTGTGTAAGTCTTTCATAAACTGTTTGTTATAGTTACATCCTACAGCGTGTACCCCCCCCCCCCCCCATGGCCTTTTAACGTCAATTTTCTTTATCAATGTGGTGTAATGGATACCTCTTCAGACGTAGCTTAAAACTAGCAAAATTCTAGTGTAACGTTGAGACATTTAACGTTTTGCTATGTTACACACACGAATGTAGTCACTACACCGTTATGTTTACAACCGATAGCAGACGTAACGTTACACGAAATTACATTCGTAAACAACCGTGTTAAATATGTGCTTAAAATACACATTGCAGAAGCAGTGGTTATCAGCGATCCAGATTTTCAGCAGGAAGAACCCAACTTTCTATCTCGAAGTGATCGGTATGATGCAGCGGTGAGAAAGAGTGCCCAGATGATACTGAAACTTCGGGAGTACGGTATCTCTGACCCCGAGGAGATCTATAATTACAAGAGGTACAGGAATAATTTATCTGATCTGTGCCGAGAGGTGAATATACTGTTTAAATGTTTTGTTGTTTCAGACTCCTCACTTTAAAGTCTATTTTGTTTTATTTGCATACAGTTCCTGATTTGTGCTACATCACATGCTACACTTTATCTTAGATTTGCATATACTTGGAGTACTCAGTGTTTGCCCATTTGAACTACTGAATGGACTACCTGTGAATTTTGTGGTGGAAGCATGAAAGATCATTTTTTTTGAATGTGTGTAGCAAGCAGGTTGCTTGAGGCTGTTTTCCTACAGACTGCTGGCATCGTTCCATGCAATCAAGCTGCACAGTCACTCATGTGTTTCTCCTGGGTCACCACAGGACAGTAGTGCAAAGTACAGTCCAGCTTAACTGTGTCAAAGGTTAACGAACACTATTCTTCTGACTGTGTTTTTTTGTGTGTAGGTATTAAAAAAATGTCCCTCTTGCAGGGAAGTTTTTTGTATTGAGTAGTATTTAAAACAGTAGTTGTGACACTGTGCTTTAATGTTGCAAATTGCAATAATGACACGGTGCCACAGAATATGACTTGTGAGTAATTTAGCTTAACAGCGCAACGACTAGTGTATCCCAGCCCTGTATTTTTTGAACATATATGTTTGTGTGCATTTTTTTTCTGTACGTTTGTCTGGCAGTATATTTAAAGGACAGCACCATGAGGCAATGGGTCTCCACTACGCCATGTTCGTGCCTACTCTGCAAAACCAGGGTGATGCTGAACAGCGCAAGAAGTGGCTCCCTCTGGCTCTGTCCTACAAGGCCATTGGCACCTATGCTCAGACTGAGCTTGGGCATGGTTAGTCCGGTTTAGGAGAACCGCTGGGGAGTTTGGACCATGACCATAAACTACAATGCCCAGTTCTCCCTCTTATTATCTTGTGTAATGATCCTGATCAAACACTTGACTCATTGTGGTTTGACATTCAGGTGCTTCTCCCCTTGGGTGTGTACGGTTGTGATGGAGTTTTTGAATATCAATCTCCAGGTGAAAGATTGGTAGTTCCTATTTTTAGTTTCTGTTTGTGGTAGTGTAGAATGGGAAAATTTGCCTCTCTTGTAGATGCTTGACAGCGCACTCTCAATGGCATTAGACCCCATGAAATCTCCTAACATTTGCACTAACCTAATCGTTTTATTATTGTAGCACTGCCAGTTGCAGTTGTTTTCCTGTGTGAATGATATTCAGATTGATCCATAGTGCCTTTTGTCTTTGTCCTTTTAGTCTCCCCTCTTCTCTCACCCATCCCTTCTGCTCTGATAGTTTGTGTTGACCTAGAGTAGCATTTTTATCAGAGCTAATGTGCATTTTGATTGACAAGTCCTCATTCTCTTCTCTGAAATGCCTTGTTTGAAATCAATGTAGAATTTATTTTTTACCCCTAAAGCCCCTCCCTTCTGCATAAAAAATGACCTTGCAGTGAGTTTGATCTTAGTATGTAGCTATTTTTTTTTAGCCAAGTGTTTTTTTTTGTTTGTTTTTTTTTTACCCTTTTTGGTTGCCAAATTACACCTTGTAAAATGCTGTTTGGGTGGAGTGAGAAATAGTCTCTTTTTTGTTGTTTGAACTTCCCCTTGACAAAAGTGGAAATGTAGTACTGCAGAAAAAGACCAGAGCAGTTTTTCTGTCACACAGTGCTGCTTTTTTCCCCGTGTTCATTTATGGTTGCTTTGCACGCCGTTGCTGCTTCAGGGATGTCAACTGCCCTGCGTTATTGCTTTTGTAAGGTTAATTGAAGCCTTGACTTCAAAACCTTGGTGTGAAATGTGGGGAATTGCTTTTAAATTATTGTTTCAATTAACATTACCAAATGAAGGCTGCATTCGATGACCGGTAATGTTGCTGTGCCTGTTTAGATCCAAGGCTTCCACCATAAAATTCACACTTCCCGTATTGTTGCTTAAAATCCTGCCTTACTGATTGTATTTGAAAGATTTGTTGCTAACGACAACATCAAGTGTTTTTGAAAATCAACTTGCATCTCTGGCTCATAAGCTGTCTTTTTTTTTTTTTTTTTTTATTTCTCTTCTCGTCTTCCTGGGTCATTCATCCATCCAACCCCACATATCACCATCTACCTTCTCCTCCTCCTGCTGCATGCACATCCTTCAAATGTTGTCTTTAATCCCCCATTTTCTCTGCCCCACCCCCACCCCTCCTGGGTCCCCTACTTTAAAAAAAATCTCACCTGACCCATGACCTCCCACCACACCCAACCCACCTCACTTGACACAACCTTAGCTGTATACATCGTGGGAGTTCCGGACCCCTGGATCTGCACCTGGGGATGTTTATACCCACGCTCCTGAACCAGGCCACGCCTGAGCAGCAGGAGACTTTCTTCATGCCCGCCTGGAACCTGAAGATCATTGGCACCTATGCTCAGACTGAGATTGGCCACGGTAACACCCTCCCCCCTTTCGCCCTGACAGAGCTCTGACTGAACTGCACTTTTCCTTAAGGGCCTCATGGTGGAGCTGCATGTCCAGGCCCATGGCGAGACAGTTAGAGTTCACTTGAAGGACATGCTGTTATGTATAGGTTATCCTGGCTGTTTTGGATGAGGGAGAGTCTGTCGAGACATCATGCAAGGTTCACATATCTCCTAGGCAGAAACATTTGAAGACTTCAAATGTTATTCCTTTGAGAAAAGGAAGTGAATTAGCTTCCACCCTTCTAACTTTAATTAACCATAACCTCAGATCCTCCTTGTGAGTGGAATGTGTTTTGGGCCGTATGTGCAGTGCCTGGCTGCCCGCCATGCCAACTGCATGTCTGCTCATGAATCAGTCACTGTTTCATGTTGACTTGCACTCAGCTATGTAGTTCAGCACACTGAAAAACTGACCGTCCACCCTTAGAATTATTAACATGATGCACGCTGTGCAGTTATTGGGGTTTTTGTCATGAGATTTTTGTTGTTATTGCTGTCAAATATCTACAAGAGGAATAATAATATTGGTTCCAGCCACATCATCTCCTTTGTTTAGCATTAGAGATTCAGAAGCAGAATTATTTGGGAAAACCTGAAGATTGGTCCCACTCCGTTACCAGCCATTGCATGTCCACTATAATACAGTTAAATAATAATGGATGATAAAGGGAACTAATGTCAATCTCACCATCTTTTTGTTTTCTTTGGTGGCATCTCTCTCTTTCCATCTTTCTCTTTTTCTTTGTCTCACACACACTCACACTTTTAAGGGACCTTTATCCGAGGTCTGGAGACCACTGCCACCTACGACCCCGCCACACAAGAATTTGTGATGAACAGCCCAACCATTAGCTCCATCAAATGGTGGCCTGGAGGATGTAAGTTTTCATCCTTGACTTTTTAATCATTCCCCATTTTGGCCTCTGATGGCCCAGAGTCTTGTTTTGACCTGGCTTAGACTTCATTAGCCCAACATGGGTAAAGTTAGCAACAGGCTAGTTTACAGTTTGAATTTTGTAAATAATCTAAGTCATTGTTCTGAATACAGTTGAGGGATTTTGTCTATTTTCATTGTGCATATATTGTAGTTAATGCGAGTTCTCTATTAGCATCAGTAGCAGTGATGGCAAGGCAAAGCCAAACAAGTTTTTAAGCACACCAGTATGTGGGTAGACTAATTGCGCTCAAACCAGTGACTGCTGGTGTTGGTGTACACATTACACTGCCACACAACTCAGAGAGGTAAACCTGTGAATATGACTGCATGTCTGCGTATTACTGGGAGTCAATGCAGGGCTTTCAGGAGAAATATGATGGGTCAGCTTTTCATTCTTGGAATAACTTCAGCACCTGCGTATTGAAAAGCTTGAAGGTGCTAACCCTGCTGGGAATTTAAAGTGAAACACCAGCAGCTTAAAGCAGCACTAAGGACTTTTGAAAATCGCACCCTGTACAGATCGGAATGGAAGCTTGCCGTAAGGCAGGTCAATTGTAGTTTTACTTAAATTACAGATCGCTACCCGATTGGGCAAACTTGTTTAGTGCCGTTAAAGCCAATAGAGGGCCGCTGAGCAAATGCAGCGAGTATCGTTCACCTTGTTACGAGTTGATGTACCACCAAAATGAAAACATAATTTTAAGGTTTTAAGAAGTCTTTGGTGCTGCTTTAAGCTATTAAGGGTTTTTTCAACCAATTCAAACCTTTGTTTAAAAACAATATTATGTTTTTGAATACACCATTCTGCACCATTCAAATGAGTTTCAATGTCCATAATTGAATGAATTTAGGTTAGCAATTGTTTTTGTCTGTAAAAATAAAATGTAGATATAGACTGTTTCTGTTTTTTGTTAATGTCTATCTGTTCTGTGTGTGTTTATTATTCACTAAGTGGGTAAGACGTCCAATCATGCCGTTGTTCTTGCTCAGCTGTACACACAAGGTATCTGCCACGGCCTCCATGCTTTCATCGTCCCCCTCCGGTGCCTGAAAACACACGAGCCTCTTCCAGGTACTGTGTGTGCGTGTGTGCGCATGCAAGTGTCTGTATGTTTGTGTGTTTACAACTAGCTAGAAATAAAATGCAACAAAAAAAAAACACAGAAGAAAAAAATCCATACTCTGTCAAGACACTGATCCGTTTAAATGCTGTAACTCCCATGCTTGGTTCTGCAGGTGTCACAGTGGGAGACATTGGGCCCAAGTTCGGCTTTGATGAGGTTGACAATGGTTATCTGAAGCTGGATAACCTGCGCATACCTCGCGAGAACATGCTCATGAAGTACGCTAAGGTATGACCATGTGGTCCAGGGAGATGCCACATCAAGCACTGCGTTTGTCACTTTACCAAAGTCCGTCTCTGACTTTACCCACAACCCCTCGGACTCCGCTATGAACGCTATTTAACATGCATCTCTGATGTTTTGATAATAACACATTTCAGGGCAAGAGAACCAAGTGTATATTTACACTTCAGACAGGGGTGTGGGAGAGAGAGAGAGAGAGAGAGAGAGAGAGAGAGTGTGTGTGTGGGTGTTTGAGGGTGTGAGTCTGTGAGAGTGTGTGTGAGAGAGAGAAAGAGAGTGACTAAGTTCTGATAATGCGCCTGTGCTATAGGTTGAGCCCGATGGGACGTACCACAAGCCCCCGAGCTCCAAGCTGACGTACGGCACCATGGTGTTCATCCGCTCCATGATCGTGGGCGAGTCGGCCCGGGCGCTGGCCAAATCCTCTACCATCGCCATCCGTTACAGCGCCGTCCGACACCAGTCCGAAATGCGGCCTGAGTGAGTCCAATAAATACAAATTCTCATGGCATGCGTATGCAGGTGCATAGTACTATGTACTGTTGCTACAGTTGCTGCCTACATGCAGGCATGAAATATTTACACTCTCAGCCTCACAGCCAGAGATGGTTCAAGCACAAGCATTTCCACACACTGCTTTCCTGCATACACTCTCCGGATGCTCACGCTCGCAAACATGCTGATGATGTCATGTCTTTATTTTGGGACTGCTGGCATACTATTCCAGATCAAACAGAAAAGTAGAAAGGATCCGTACACATGCTTTGTCCTTCATATCTTACACACAGTCCTCAGACAGATGTGAGAGAGAAAAGGGGCTGGTTCTAGTGACAAGGTCACATCCTTTGGCCTACATATTTATTGGCTGCAACTGTGCAAAAGGGCACGAGCATGCTCAGTCCCCAACACACACACACACACACACACCAGCAGAGCGTTCAGGACCTGGCGAGGCCCGCTGTGGGAGCGGTGCTCTGCCATTGTAATCTTCTGTATGTGGTGCTGCGACTCAAGGCCAATCTCCTCTGAGGCTCTTTTGTATGCCTTAGGAGTTAGAGGACAGGCCTACTGTACCGTGGGGCTTGGTGCTCTTTCATAAAGCAGCCAGTGTGTTCTGCCTTCTGACTTTGGCTGAACTCCAGTATCCAGTCTTGTCCAGTCTTAAAGGTGCCATACCACACACTGAATTCTGTTACTGATTCAGAATATTTTTTTACCTCTTGTTTTTGGAATATGATGGGATGAGTTATGTAGTGCATATGAAAATAAAATACTATCTCCGTTGTCTGCAATTAAAAAAAAATAACTTGGGAAAGGTTGTATATAAGTAGTGCCAAATAAGGAGTGCTAAACATTGTTATTGGTGTATGGCCCTGCATTATTGCACTATATTGCACTATACTATACACTATATGATTATGATGTGCATGTGATTTTCTCATTCATTTTTGCCAGCATCACCTGACTGTTCTCTAAATCCTTTCTTAGTTTAGTTTAACAATTTGTATGTTTTGTTTCTTTTTTTTCTTCAGAGTTTTTTGTTTTCTGAAAAAATGTCATTTTGCTTGACTGTAACCTCTTGCCTCACTTTGAAGGTGTGTGTGTGTGTGTGTGTGTGTTTTGTCGGTTAAAGGGGTTAAATTTAAAACTTGCTCCTTTTCCGGGCCCCTTTGTGGATAATGGACCTTATCCCACACAACTGTTCCAGTGTGTATGTGCGCGCGCGCGCGCGTGTGTGTGTGTGCTTGTGTACGTATGTTTTTGTGTCTGTCATGATGACCCTGTTGATTTTGGCCTGTGTCTAACAGCGAGCCAGAGCCTCAAATCCTGGACTATCAGACCCAGCAGTACAAGCTGTTCCCCCTGCTTGCCACTGCCTACGCCTTCCATTTCGTGGGCCAGTACATGACGGCGACCTACCACCGCATCAGCGGCGACATCAACCAGGGAGACTTCAGTGAACTCCCTGAGGTGGGCAGGTGAACTGGGGATTGTTTGTGAGAAGTCCTAAATACTCAATGGCTCAATCCCAGCATCTTTTGAAAGATAAATAGAAGGCCGCACACTGGGAACTCCCCAACCAATAGGTTTATGTGGTGAAGAAATGTTTCAACCCAACACCGTATTCACTACTGCCTGCTCCTGATAAAAGATCCTGTATGCTAGATCTGTTTGTTCACTGAACAAACATCAGTAATAAACATCAAATTGGTTGGTGAGTTTCCAGTGTGAGGACTTGAATTTCTTTTTCATTGATATGTTTTTTTTTTTTTAGTCCTGCACGTGGCCTAAGTGAAGTAGGATGTGCTTGCATCTATTGGGTCCCTAGACCCCTTATATACATAACCAGCATGAATCAGCCAATCATGACTGATGGCTTAGGGAGAGCATTAGAATCCAGACAGTGTACAGTGTTGCTTCCTACTGTTGTTTAGCTGGTTCTGTTCTGTGACACTTTCTGTGCTCAACAGATCTGCATAAGTCCCGTTTGCTGTGGGACTTGCGTGCTAAAGTTAGCTTAAGTTGTGTCAAATAAAAAAATGCAAATGTGTGCTTAGCTGCTTTCTCCCCCCCCATCCTCAGCTGCATGCCCTTTCATCGGGTCTAAAGGCCTTCACCACCTGGGTGGCAAACGCGGGCATCGAGGTATGCCGCATGTCGTGCGGTGGGCACGGCTACTCGCGTTGCAGCAGCCTGCCCGACATCTATGTCACCTTCACGCCCACCTGCACGTACGAGGGTGAGAACACGGTCATGATGCTGCAAACAGCCAGGTAGGAACCATGTGAAATCCTCCTCTTCCCCTCACCTCATATCACACACATACTGTACACACACCTGTCACCTAGACTCTAACTGGTGTCATAAGTCATGTAAAAGGCCACCCCAATGTACTAAAATGGGTGTGGTGTGAGTGGTTTGCGAAATGTGTGTTAATGATTATTATCTCACACCACACCATGCTCTGCACATTGGAGTGACCTCACGTACAGTGGTTGAGTTGTGCAACATGTTTGCTCCAAACACACACATACATGCTCTTATCGTCCGTTCTTTTTCCTTCCTCTCCCCATTAGGTACTTAGTGAAGAGCTACCGGCAGGCGAGTAAAGGCCAGCAGCTGACGGGCATCGTGTCCTATCTGAACGAGGCCCAGCCGAGGCTGCAGGCCCAGCCTGTCTCCTCCCGCCCAGCTGTCGTCGACATCAACGACCTGGCCAGCCTGGTGGAGGCCTACAAGCTACGCGCCGCCAAGTAAGCACAACGGTGGGGGGGCACGGTGGCTCAGTGGGCTAAGGCGTCACACCATAAAACTGGGTGATGCCAACCCAATATCCTCATCCATCTTACTCTCCCACTCATTTCCCGTCACTCTCCATTGTCCTATCGGAATAAAAGCAAAGAGCCCCAAAAAATATCTTTAAAAAAATAAATGTATAGCGGCAACAAAGTGTGTTTGGGTGACAAGGAGAGGGTGTTGACTAATGGCAGGTGTGGGCTGGTAAACAAGATCCATCAGCACAAATTCCGAAATGTGCATACATACACACACCCTCTCACTTTCAATTGCTTTGTTTTATAGCTATTCCTAGTGAAGGTGTGGTCACCATCGGGCCAGAGGGAAAGATGATGCTGATTCTTTAGTAATTAAAACCGTGTTGTGGGGTATGTTGTGGGGTTTTGGGATGTGATGTGCTCTTGTAATGTATTTGTCAGGCTGGTTGAAGTGGCAGCGAAGAGCCTGCAGGGGGAGCTGCAGAAGAGCAAGAGTCCTGAGGATGCCTGGAACAACTCATCCATCGACCTCGTCAGGGCATCTGATGTAAACAACCATTATTTTTGTTGTTATGCTGTTAATGTCATATTAACTAGAGTTGAACTAATAGGCAATGAGACTTATCATCCAAAACGACAAACATCATTAAACATCATTGATCATTTAACCTAAATAAATAAATGTAAAGCCTGTTTTTGTCTAGAATTGGAATGCATGTAACTGCTTGTTGTTAATCTCCTTGCCCCTGTAGGCTCATTGTCACTATGTGGTGGTGAAGCTTTTTGTCGCTAAGCTGGCGGAGGTTGGTGACACAGCAGTGCACTCTGTCCTCAGCACACTGGCCCTGCTCTACGCCCTGCACGGGATCGCCAACAACTCGGGAGACTTCCTGCAGGTAGGTGAAAGTGAGTGGTGAGTGGGTAGAGCACAACTCGCTCTAAAAATTGTAGAGACTCCTAAGTCAAGTTTTCAGCAAAATCATATAATGTATTAGCCTGGATAACGCGACTGATAAGCTCTTAGCTTAGTCTGGCCAGGCTGCTTTACTACACGCCTTCTGGGAGGCGGGCTTAACCTATACGCCCATCAGATGCCTCTGTATTCTACTGGACGAATCTACAACCAATCAGAGAACTCATTCTGATGACGTATGCGTAAGCTTGTTTCTCATTGGTTCCCATTTTTTGGGAAACGGAAGAGCTCTAAAACGGCAGCCTGGCCAGACTGACTAGTTCGTGAAATTCAATGTAGCGTCACAGGAAGTATGGGCGGGCCCAGGCTAATAATGTATAATTGTGTGAAATAACCAACAGTATACTTTTGGGTTAAAGGAGAAATCCAGTGTGAATCAACCCATAGCCCTGTTACATAAGCTCATCGAAGGCTGTAGGTAGAACAAATAAATAAAAAAAAATTATACAACATAAAGAGAATATTGAACCAGCAACTAACATTAACTGAATGAGGCACAGAAGTGTTCCCCAATGTTTCCCATCCCCTATTCAGTTCATTTAGCTGTCGGTTTGTCGTATCATGTAGTGGTGTTCATCCTGCAGACAGCACCCAGTGTCCTCAAAAACATGGCTATGGATTGAACCACATGAGATTAGCACATGATCTATTGGTGTCAGTCATTTTGCTGTTTATTGACCTATTGGACTCTCATTTGTTGTCCAAGACTTGTTTTGTGTTGAGATGTTGAAGCAACTAGAATCAGAAAGCATGCCTGGACTCTGGCTAATGTACACACAAAACACCCGTAAATGATCATCTCTGGTTCATATTCTTCGATTTGATTGTACTTTCTCACCAATCTATGTGAATTTACTATGTTAAATAAATCGTCCACCTCTGGGGTCGCTTTGGAAATAAAAAATCAGTCTTGCCTGGTATGCCTTTAAATCCAAGAATAGAACCCTAATCCTAATTTTACTCCTACATCTTTTAAATATGCATGTTTATGTCATTATTGTATGTATGGAAGTTTCAGCATGAAGATTCAGCATGAAGCTGTAAAGGCACAACCTGTATGACCTGTATGAATCCTGATTGAGCTTCTCTCCACTGCCCCTTCAGGCCGGACTGCTGACCGTGCCTCAGCTCTCCAGCATTTCCCAGCGTCTGAAGGACATCCTGGCCCAAGTGCGCCCCAATGCCGTTGCGCTGGTGGACGCCTTTGACTACCGTGACGAGATGCTCAACTCTGTCCTGGGGCGCTATGATGGCAATGTCTACGAGCACATGTTTGACTGGGCACGCAAGTCTCCACTCAACCACACAGAGGTAGCTACACAATATGAAACGGTGTATGAAGTTTATACTATACAGTTCATAGTTATCATATCATACTGTGACCCTTTGGAATGTAAAACAAATAACGTAATATTTAGCCATAACTAAAGGATAAAGATTGGATAGCAAATATATGATGCAATAAAGAAAGACTGAAGAAGTCACCAGCATGCAAAACCACATGTGATTAGAAGTGGTTTGCATGGATGTTTAAACTGGATATATTTAGGCATTCATGTTGTCTGTGTCCCTTCCTTTCCACTAGGTGCACCCATCCTACCATAAGCATCTGAAGCCTCTGCAATCCAAACTGTAATCCACATGAAGAGTTAGTATGTGTGTGGGTGGGGTCTTTGGGTTGCTACAGACCAACACAGTCTGTAGTAACCCCAAGATGGAGGTGAAACATTTCTCCCCAAAAAAGGGGAATAAAAGTTTGCACTAACCTATCAAAGAGGCACTGAGCCTCGGTCACAGGCCTGGTCTCCCTTATAACAGTACACAACCTTATAACAACCTTATAACAGTACTTGCCTACAACTGTATTCAGAGAAAACATTTTTTTACATAAACCTGTTGTACTAAAAAGCCCCAACATTATTAAATGGTCCATCCAGAAAGAAGAAAATGCTGTATTATTAAATGGTCCATCCAGAAAGAAGTTACTTGATAGCTGTAAAATACTTGATGGGGTGATCTTGCAGTTTGGTGAGATTCTTTAGTAGGAAAGATAAATCACAATCATGGTAAAGAAAATCAGAAAGAGAGGGAGAGTGAGAGCAGGTTTTACATGACGACGGTTGGAGATTTAGGGCATTGGGGAGAGGAGAATGTGAACCACTGCCTTCTCAATATTTTGCACATATTCCAATGACTAATGTCAGCATGTTTTAGAGTATTTGAACAATGATCCAAGTTGACTATCAGATCAGGTTAGATAAGTAGTCTGAACTTGCAATTATTTGTGATTATAAACATCACAATTGTCAAAAAATGAAATCTCCCCTACACTGTGCCTAAAAAGATGGGGAAGGTCTCAAGATGTCTGTCTGTATTTTTCTGTCCACTGTCATTTATGAGTGAGGCAACATTTGAGTCATAGGCAAGTCACCAGTTTACCTGACACAAAGAAGCCGACTTTTTCCACTTGCAGTGTTGAAATTTAAATGTTTGAAAGACAAACTTTTCCATTTAATTTTGGTTTATTATTATGGGAAAATATCTGCTTACTGACTTCATTGTTAAATAGGTAAAAAATGTATCATAATAGTAACAGTCATATCATGATTAATTTAGTAGAAAAAAAAATCCATTAAGATTTCTTAAAAGGGCTCGTCCTTAGAGACATCGTCCCTTGAACAGAGTTGGTAGTTGATATCACATAGGCCTACAACATGGCTAAGAAAAATTACGAGTCATGGAAGGTTTTAGAATACTAATATAATAAAGTGCAGATTCGTGTTTCTCTTTGACTTTAATTTTCATCAAGGGTCAGGAAAAGAATTACGAGGGTTTGGAGAACAAGGGGTGCAAGTGACATCTCGGGCGAAAATTAGTTTTATCAATGAACTCTATTTAACAGGTAAAAATATGGCCCAATAATAGTCCATTTTTAAAATAGAGGCTGAAAACAAAAAGGCGTTATGGATGAAAATAACCTGCAATGAAAAGTTTGTTTTATCTATACTGTAAAATTCTGAAAATGTCAGTTACACCCCTTGTGCTCCAAACCCTCGATTGTTGTTATGATTTACTTAGGTGGTCAAAGAATATGAATCTCTTGCTTTCACTGATGGAGACATTTTATTTTTAAAGAAATGTTGCATTTGTAGCCCTTGGGCAATATCTGTAATATCTGAGAAAAAAAAAGAATTTATAATTAACAGTTTCAAACCTCTGTAAAGATTTATATGGTGACCATACATTTGATTTGATAAATTGTATAGTCCAGGAGAGGGTGCATGGGCTAATTTTATTTCAAAAAGTAATGGAGTTCAAATGTATGCCTTAACTGAACTGAATTAAACTATATTCCTTAGATCATTGTAAATGAGATTGTCTTGATCTTTATTTCATTTGTTTGGTTTGGGATCAGTTTGAAGTGTTTGCTAATAATCTTCTGTAGTGGTCGATCATACCACACATAAAATGTCTTGTAAAATGAACTTTAGAGGTAGGACGTTTCAGTTTCATGAGTGCTGGTATTAGCGCTGACCTCCGGTCGCGATTAATCGCTAGATGTCACCCTTTCCTGAATTATGTATTTTAGGAATGGGAAGCAGATTAGACACTGTTGTCCGCTTTGGAGAGTTGGAGGTTAATATTACATTGATTGTAATATTGTAACGTCATGAAATGTTATAACTTGTCTGCGAAAACAATAGCTTCACGTTAAAATATCTGCTTTGTGTCCTTTTGTTGAACAACAATAGATGCATGACTGCAAGTGGGATGTCTCCTTTGCAGCTAATTGTAGTCGTTTTACTTGTTTAGTCTGTTTTGTCTTGTGTTTTTTCGATTTTCCTCATGTGCGCTTTCAGATAGAATAGTTTACATGTTATCCAAGGAATCAGTTGGCCGCCACCGCATTTCACATCCTTGAAGACTCACTCAAAGTCATAGCCGATATACTCTCAACTATCCCAAATGGCCCCTCCCATTTTCCTCTCCCGAAGTAGCCCAATCTGTAATTGTCTTGGTAAGAGGGACTGCTCAGACGTCCCATCAGAATTTTGGTGATATTCTGACTTCTAATTAAAATTCATGCCAAATTGTAAACTTGGGACAGGTAAGATTGTTTATTTTATCTGATTCTTTTGTGTATGTTGACGGTGTCTTGCAAATTGCCACACTGGAACATTATGGTCAGAACCCATACTATAATGTGTGGGTAGCTATAAGTTAATATGTTATTACCTAGTGGATACATTATTTTGTAAAGTTTGAAACGGAAACAAGTTATATTCGGACGGTGAAACAAGGTTGACCACTGCACGCGTTTTATGGGCTACGGAGCAGCGTGCACATTGCCAGCAAGTAGGCTATTAACTTCGCCTAATTAAGCCGTGAATACTTTCAGCGATACTCTCCACATTTCGTTTTCGTTTGATTTTCACTTTCAGGGGATTAGAAAAGATCAGCAAACTGCGTAAGTTATAGCCTAAAAGTCTGTTTAGAACGCTGTCTCTGATACAACGTAGCCATATCGCTATCCTGTAACTAAGTTGACAACAAAAGCTGACCATTCTTCCTTTCAACACCTTATCATTTTTATTTGGATTGGCAAGGGATTAATGTGGCAAAGAAAAGCCTGAAAGTAGCCCATCCACGAAGAAGTCCAGAAACATAAGGACCGTAAAACCAAGGGCTGTGCCTTGCTACTGTGTCTTTGGAACAAGGCTACGAGGTGTAGATCTAGGCTATGTAGACCTGCGTGCCTGTTGTAGCTTGTGTAAAGAGATACCAGCTTAACTAGCTAGCTGTGAATGGGTGAACCTTACAGCAATAATGTCCTATTGATGATCAATGACCACTACAGTGGATAAAACATGAGTTTAAAACATGTTCTCTCAAGCTTTTTTGTTGTATGACTATTATATATTGTTTGGAGCAGGCTGCCCTTCCATTTTAGTATCTTACTCTTCTATTTCATTAGACACAGCAGGCCTACATAAATAATATGGCCTATATTTATTGTATGTAAAAATTCAGCATGAAGGGATTTAATTCACGTAGCTCTTTTGTTTCTCCCAATACACTCATTTGACCATAAGCATTCAACCAGGAATTATTTGGGTGAATATGTGGCCAATACATAAATGTCCAGTAGGCCTATGCAGTGGATAGATTGGTCCTTTGGCTCAAAGATTTTACTTTTTTTGCAACAAGAAATGGATTTGCTGGTGTTTTAACGTTACTGAAAAGAGACGTTTGTTCAACACCTGTATCCCCACAAAAATAGGACGGTTAAAAAAGAGGAAGATATATGGTTGCAATATCTCACCATACTGTGGTGAAATACTGTGCAACAGCGAGTGTTTCAAGTAGGCCTACAGTTAGTGATTCTAGTGGAAAGATGGAGGGGGAGTAGGCTGCTGATTATGTTCAGCTACAGCCCATGTCATTTAGTTAGTTAATTAGTTTGGGCCTTGGTGTCACCGAAATTGTTAATGATTGTTAGTGTTTGTGTACTCTATGTTGACTGGAGGAGCATGTTGACTATGTTTACTAGAGCCTGTGCATTGTAAAAGGATAGAGGACCTGTAGCTGTAGGATCATAATATATTGAGGACCTGTAGCTGTGTAGAGGACCCATACCTTTTCCTACCATAACATTTAACATAACATCACAAAGATAGTGTATACCACATGTATATCAGGAGGCTTTAACCTCTTGCATAGACTTCTAGATTTCACCACAGTCCCGTGCTGCTCTGTTATGCTTCAACATGTCCATTTGTAAAAGAATCTCAGGCATCCTTGTGCAGCATTAGTCAAACCAGGAGCTATGCAATCATGTTGTGTGCCCTGCCCAACAAATCCCTCTAACCCAATGGGGAGAGCCAATGGGGCTTTTTGCATTCCACTTATGACTGGTAGTCTGTGATTTTTTTTTTTTTTTTTGTGGTAATAAACTTACTTGAATTTTTGAATCCTTGAATCCTTGACCTAGTGCTGAACAGATAGAGCTACTAACACTACTTCCTGGTGAAGTCTCCAGTTAGCAGCTATAGTGGTTTCAAAGACTCGGCATGCCTTTCAAGTTTGGACCTGCTTTTGTGGTGAAATTTCTGGGAATTCTTTTTAATCACAAATACTTGTGCAACCTGATTCCCTTGTTTAATCAGATTTTATAGACTAGTAACATTTTGTCAATGCATAAAGGCTTCAGAAAAAGCAATGCTAATATCCATTCACCATATTGCTAGTATCAGGTTTTCACTTCTCCTCCCTTCACCATGTGGCACTAGTATCAGATTTTCCTCTCTTCCGCCCCTCATTGTATTGAAAGTAGTCCTGGCTTGTGTACTCTCTGAGACATTTGAGTTGTTTGCTGTGGTGCAAACATTCACATGGTGTGATCACGTTCATGAGGTTCTGTGCTGTGTGACCTGTTTAGACACTCGCACTATCCGACACTGTGGATTAAACGGAGGGAGAACTGAAGCGGTGGGCCTGTCCAAGCTCTACTCCTCCTTCTCACGCTCCTTCTCCTCTTTCACAAATGGCGTGCTCCCCCTCTCCACAGCCACTGGGAATAGGGAAGAAAACACCTGGTGTGTGTGTGTTTGTGTGTGGCTCACCGCACCAAAGTTTTCTGTTCAGATGGTGTGAAACTCACAGGAAGATAGATGCTGTTGTGGTGGCATGAGGCAACAAAGGCTGCTAAGAGTTCCTCTTTCGATGTGCTAAAATAGTCAGCTCCAAGGCGATCTTGTGAAAACTGTAAGTACTTTCAAATTGTGCTTATGCAGTGTTATGCAACAGTGTTCCACAACTACTTACATTTTTGTTTGGTTCATGTATTTATTCACATCACTGTTGTGGAAAAAAATATATACTGTGTTATTTTACTGGCAATCCGCAGAGCTTGGTAGAGCTTGTTTTTAAAGTGAAGTCACTGACCTTTGACTGATGTTCCCGTGGCTTTCCACTGAATCCTCTGTCTTAACACAAATTGAATTGGCCTTGGCTAACCTAGCATTAGTCTGTAGTCACAGGCACTGAGAGAAGATCCCAGACAGCACAGGTTGAACGGACAAACGGCATACCAGATGAACGGGAATGCATCAGGAATTGAAACCTGATCTGATGGCTACTTTCCTCTATGGTGGGTCACTGCCAGGCAGGGCAAGATGAAGCTAGTTGGGCTAGGCTGCGCTTGCCTTGAGAAGGCTTGTTCTAGTACATCTCCATTGCTACTACATCTTGGCTGGCAGGCAGGCTTAAGTGATCTAAAGGCACAACTGCAGTTGGTGCTGGTCTTGGTCTTTCACAAGTCTTTCTTGGTCTTCCTGTCAGGTCTTTCTGTCATTTTATTTTTTATCTCATGCTTAATGAGTCATATGACATATGGCCTGAGTATCTCTGCAACACTTATTATTTGCCCAGTGAGCAAATATTTTGGACCTTGTGGAGGCACAGATACATCATAGACAACCCAGTGGGGCTCATTTTGATATGTTTGAAACCTCAGATGTGGCAGATGGTTTTTCTTTTGTCTCTCTTGTCTGTGTGCTGTTTCCCACTTTTAGTGTGTCTGTGAGTTTCCTCTTCTAGTCTGTGGTCTGGTTTTAGTTATGGTGGACAAGGCAGATGTCGTCAAGGGTTATCTGTAAAATCAAACACCTCTATGCCTTGTACATTTGGAGACGTTTGCCAAAGTGGGAGTCAAAATGCCTTTTTTCTTAAATGTCTGCAAAAATGATCTGTCTGTGAGCTTTGACCACAGACTTACTGTCCTATTAGGTGGAGTAGCTTTTATTTAATTCATTCCAGATCACTACCAAAACACCAAGCTTTTGAATTAGTTTTTTGGAAGAAAAAAAAAAGAAAGAAATGTTTGGAAGAAATGCCGGTTCTAAAAAGCCAGGCAGAGCCTTGGAGAATGTGTGGAAAAGTATGGATATGAGTGAAGACTGATTTTAATGTGCTGTTGTTGGCATACTTTTGCATGCACAATCTTCCCTTTAGTAGACAAACTAATCAAGTGAACTGAAAAAAAGAGATGATGGTGAGAGAGATGATGATGATTTTGATGATTTTGCTGGTTATCCAGTTTAAACCATTGATTCTAGCCAAGCCTGAGGGGTGGAATGTTTATGCTTCTGAATTAAACTGAGAGAGATGGGTAGAGATGAGTGATGGTTAACCTGAGGGTTTAAGACAGTTGATGAGCTTGACTGACACATGGTGGCACCAGACTCAAGGGAAGTGACCCACCGATGAACCATTGCATCAGTAACCTGTTGAAGTAGCCACTGAGGAATGTTTGGGCATCAGGAATTAAATGTTAACCGTTTGTGTCAATAGAATCTCGCCTGACCTGACTTTACCATGCTTCCAAACTTTGTGAGTGTGTCTGATGAAGCATGAATGTAGGACAGGGTATGTTGATTTGTACAATACTGTAGGCTGAGGTAAAATGACTACTTTATGCGATCTGATCTAAGAGCTGGCCCACCCAAACTTTTTAAGCAGGTTTCCTAGAACTTGTTAGAGACAAGTGGGAGGAAGATACATCCAGATAATCCCAAAACTGTTTTCCTCTTAGGAGTAGCCCTAAAAATGCTTCTGTTGCTCAGGTGTTTCCGTAACAACAGTTGCTATAGCACCTGAGGTCAATTGAGTCATACAAACAAATATAGTCACAGGATCTTACCCTTGAGGATTACAGTAAATAGCCAAAGCTTGTTTACTTTTTCCCCTAGGGAAACCCCTACATTTATTGTAATCTGACGAATTGGAATCCTGGAACAGATTAGCGGGGAGTCCTGCATTATGTAAAATGAAAAGTTTTAATCTACTCATAAGGACTTTCGAAACCAAACCCAGATATAGAGCCTGTCTATGGCTCTTCGACAGCCTCTAGTCCCCACAGCTCCATGCCATTGTGTCCATAATGTTCTGTGGTGTTCTCTCATAGCCTGGCTTTGTGCTTTGCTTCAGCCCTTCACCTAATATAAGCCATGCTAAGAGAAACTGTGTTTGAAGAGGACAGTGTTCCTGATGAAATGCAGTGCCATCGGTTTGCCAAGCCGCAACTCTTCCGTCGCTATTGAGGAATTAAACCTGCATTCATTCTCAGAGCTCGTTAGTGTAATGGAGGATTTGTGTGTCTGCCAACAACAGTGAATGCCTCCACGGACAGTGGAGAAATAATGGCCTCAGCACCGCAAAAGACCATTAAAGAATGAGGGATGGAGAGAGAGAGGGAGGGAGTGAGGGATGCGTTACAGCCCTCTGGGTCTCTCCCCCTCCCCCCTCCTCCCCCTTTCCTCTTCTTCCTCTACTGGTGCTTTCCCTTCAGCACTGACAATGGCTGCATGCCAAATGCAGCCAATCAGCTTTCTGTCTGGCACTGTCTCGGCCACTCCCCTTATTTAATCTAGGGGCTAATGATTAAGCAGAAGGGGGGGGGGGGGAGCTTGGACGACTGAAGTCATGGGGTGTTATTGATCACCAGGGGCTACAACTGATGCTGGGAGCAGGTAAAAGAGTGAAGTGAAGTGAAGTTATTGATCCACAAGGGTTTCTACTGACACCTAGAGGCTCCAGTGTCCAATTCAGTTCAATTCAATTTTATTTATATAGCGCATTTTTCCAAAAGGCATGTCTCAAAGCGTGGAGTGGGTTGGGTGTCCATTGTGACCCCATCAGGTGTGGTCGCTATGTTAATGTGGATTGTGCGTTGACGTGTGGGTTTTTATTTCTGCTGGCGGGGAGGAAGTGGCTTTCATAAGGAAACACCACTGGCCTGGCCTTTAGTTCACTTCACCCATTAAAGACAGAGGGAGAGAAAGCATCTTGTGGATCTCTACCACCATGGTGTTCATTAGAACTGTGTGAATCATCCTGCAAACAGAATCTAATCCATTAGATGGCAAAATATGGGCTTATTCTGTTGATATTTCTGTGGGAAAATCATTCCTCGTCCATCAGGTTCTTCTCTGTGAGAGTACAGTAAGCATCTTGTGCATTCTCCTGAAGTCCAAGCTGATCAAATTTGATCGATTACCACACGCCTGCAAGTACAGTGTATATAAAAGAGAGGTCCGAACCGATCTTTGACAGTGTTTCGTCTGTATTGTTTAAGACACTGCTACTTGCTTAGTGGGGACTGGCATGCCATCCATGTTAAAACTAAAGCCCATATTTCTCACTCCCACCCACCCCCCTGGGAAACCCTTGGGGGCCTGTGTGAAAACAGTCTAAATATAGGGTCCAAGTCAGATTCCAGGGCGCTGCACTGACCCGGCTCCCGCAGGCATGGCTGCAGAGACCAGCACAAGGCGATCAATGGGCCTCCTCTGTTCTGAAGCATTTGATTATGACTCGGACTGAAGCCATTCTCCCTGACACATTGTTAAATGGTCACAGTCAGCATGAGTAAGCGTCTCCTGTAAGTCAAAACGCACTGGAGTGTGCGTGTCTGTGTTTGTGCGCATGTTTTGTGTGGAGGGCGGGGGGGTTGGGAGGGGGACGAGGCCTTAAGTCTTTCGGTCGATTCGGTGACTGTGTGTGTTTTGATTCAGATAGAGTTTTTTTTTTTTTTTTTTGCTGTGCTCCTTTTACAGAGATGGAACTGTGCATGTCTTTTGTCTTGTGATCAGTTCCAATGAGTGGTCATTTAACCACAGCATGGTAGTGCTCAGCCGTTGGATCCTCTCCGGGGATTGATCACATTTCACTCCAAGGTCCCCTGGCCTCTACTTCCAATCGAACGCAAGCACTCTGAGGTTGACGGCGCACTTTACATCAAAGGACCTGCTACATTCGATATCTCATAGCTACTGTACTTATGATCTCGCTGTCAGTCTGGCTTTCGAGTTGTTATACGCAGATAGACACATCCAGGAAACGACAGTGTGAAAAGTCCCCCCCAAGCAGTGAAGGAGCTCTAGTTAAGTTTTCTTTCGGTGTGTTAATTTTAATCAGACTGCTCGGTTGGTATAGAGCCAGCATGCAAAGGGTGGAGAGGGTGGAAGGATTTCCTCTTATCAGTGGTGTAGTGTTTTTGTTGATGTTGCTGTGTTCCCACCCAGGGGTGTTTGTATGTCTGTTTGTGAATGTGTGTCTGTCTGTCTGTGTTTGTGTTTGTGTGTGTGTAGGGGGAGGGGAGTGATATCACACAGATCCTGGGTGTGTGAACCTGGTGATGTCATCCACAGCCTCCTGAATGGATGATAGGATGTTATCACCAGGTCAAGTGTGATCTCAGAATCTCTGCATTTCCATCTGATATTGACATAAGTCTAAGAGTTAACAAGGCGTTATTGCCACATGAAGGGTGGGTGCAGGGCAGTGAAGTGAATTTTTGGTCCAGTGATTTTTCTTTCTAGTTATTTTTATTTCATGTAATATTGTGTTTGTTTCATGTACTGTAGTTTTCCACATTGTCTTCTTTTTAGAGTTTTGTATCATATCGCTACACCATAGTTTTATTGAAGAGCAGTGAGTGTCCTAGTGCCAGTTTGTGTCCATGTCATGTGATGAGACTAGAGACCGTTTTCGTTAGCCTGGAATTCTGTGCTCAGCAGATATTTTTGCTTTCCTATCATTTCATAAGTCCCTCATCAGCTCCACATAAGGACAGTTTGGTGTTGGGCAAAAGTCACATAATTTGCTCCCCTTCACAGATCCCTGTCATTGCATTACAGAATAATACTGTCAGCTTTTATGAGACAATCTGAATAGGGAATTCCCTGCATATCTTTAGGCCAATGGCTAGAACTGATTTGGTTTGTCACAATGCAGGTCATTGAAGGAACTGTACTTCCCCTGCTGAGGCTGCTTATTCTGTCTTGACTTAAAGTCTTGATCGATTGAAGCTTTATGTTATTGCATTAGACACAATAAAATGTGCAATTCTTAAGTTTAGACCAGGAAACAGTAAGTATATCTTTAATGAGAAAATAAACATCACTCTAATTTATATGAATGACAATGTCAACACCACAGCTATAATAACATGTAACACTATCATTGGGTTCACTTTCAGGGACCTTTGTGTAAATAATCAAAGACGGCAATCAGAAAGCATTAGTCAGTGTGGACAGAAATACTGTTATCGCTACGGTTATCTGTATAGTTATCGTAACAGCCCTTTAGTCAGTGCTTTTAAAAGTGCTAGATGGACTGTACTGTATTTGGGCAAACTAAGTAAGACGGATAACAAATGGCATATGGAAATCATACAACACCCAAAGCAAACAACAAAGCAACAGTTTGTCAGTAGTGAGGCAGGCTTTCACTGAGCTGTCCCATGGACCTGGGAATCTATCTGGAGAACAGTAGAATGACTCGTTCTGGTCCTATGGAAGCAGCAGGTGCTGATGAGCTATCTCGAGAACATAATGACTCATTGTATGACCCATTTAGTGAGCACAAACACCAAACAGACAGCGAGAAGACTTCGACAAGCAATTCGCTGAGAATTAGCATTACAATATATGTGAAGTATACTACAGTAAATTACAGTGATATTTGGCTTTTGTCATCTCAATTTAGAGCACTAATTATGTGCCCTTTTAGTAGCTGGGATGTGGTAGAGTGTAAGTAGGATTCATCCTTTGTCTGTCACCCGCAGGATCTGAGAGAGACCTTAGGATGTCGTCGCAGGAGGGGGCCGAGCAGAACGGAGGTGGCAGCGGCACCAGCAGCCAATCAGACAGCCGCCTGAAGAGTAAGAAGCCTCCAAGCCTGACCATCAATATCCCTCTATCCCAAGAGGAGGGCAGAGCTGATTCCAGCAGACCAGTGAGTATACCAGTATACTCATAGACTGTCTAATCC
>JAGFZM010006125.1:0-13022 GCA_017657215.1 Limnothrissa miodon
TAAGGGAAGTCAGGCCCAATCCTAAGGGAAGTCAGGCCCAATCCTAAAGGAAGTCAGGCCCAATCCTAAGGGAAGTCAGGCCCAATCCTAAAGGAAGTGTAAAGGCTCCCTGCCTTCACATCCTATGCACACCCAGTAAAGAATGGGACCACAGTGTTGGTAGATTCAGGAATTATTCTCAGACTCATATCTATACTGGGAGTGACAATGACTGAGTGTATTAGTAGGCTGTAGTCTATAGCTAACACTCTCAGGAAGGAACACTCTACAAATGGCCCTGTGTGTGTGTGTGTGTGTATGTAAAAACGTGGGTCATATTTTAAACTGTCTCAAGAGGGATCAGTTTATCTCATGCCTGAGCCTGTCCGTCTAAAAGTGTGTGTGTGTGTGTGTGGGGGGGGGGGGGGGATGTGTTTGAAGAGTGAGAGAAGGAGGATCAATACAGACCTGCCAGGAAAGAAATGATGGCAAACGGAGCAGCTTTAGCTCCTGCTTGGCCTCTATTAGCACACCTAATCCCAAATATTGACGTGGGCGTGCCGAGATTGAGAACTATGAAGCCCACGCGTAGTCAGACAGGGAAAGACAAATGTTTGCCGGAGCCGAGCGCGTGCTCATCGGAGCTGCTCATTCCCTGACGTCTCTCTCACCTCGTGCGTCTTCTTGTCCGCTGCCCTCTTCCTCTTCTTCAGACTGGAGAGTGGCGGGGAGCTGTTGCTCGTCCTGGCCACCAAGCATCTCGACGATTTCTTCACCAGGTGACGCCTCAGCCCCGGATTGTCCTCGAATCTGTGACCTGTCAGCAGACGTTGCGTGTGAGAGTGCAGTGGAAAAGTGCAAACTACTGAAAGCTACACTGAAGGCAAACAAATGAGGAAAAATGCCCATGGTGCTAAGGAGTGATGAACTGCGTTGTTTACAGAGGCCTCCGTAATAATGTTTCCACATTTGCACTAAACACAGAGCAGCGAACACAAGTGATGATGAACAATGGTGGCCAAAGCTCAACTCGAACAGAGGGAATTACTTGAGCCCTGGGGCCACTACACCCCATACCCTGCCAACCCCAATCCCCAACCCCCATCCCCCTCTCATTTCTTCATCGAAGGATCCATGATTTAATACTGTATCATTTCAACCCACAAACCAGGGCTTTTATTGAATTTGGGATAATTGAAGGGGTGTGTTCCTGGGAGCCCGTCTCCCTCCCTCTCTTTCTCTCTGTCTTTCTTTCTCCCCCTCTCTCTTCCTCTCTCTCTCAGCTTCTCCCAGTGCCAAGCTCAGAGGCCCGGGGGACTGGAGAGGAGAGGCCTTTGCCAGGCCGCCTCTGGACCCAGCTGGTTTGTGTTGTCACAGTAGTCACAAGCCATGGGCAAAACAAAGCTGAAGAGAGACAGAAAGAGAGAGGGGGAGGGGGGTGGATAGAGGGATGAACTGTTTGTCCTGTCACTCTCATCTTTCTGACTGTGGGTTTCATGCTGGGCCTCAGTGCGCTGGTTAGCCTGCTGCGTTTAATAGAACACGCTCAGCTCGCTGGTCTAGCCCATCCCATGGGGAGGCTCGGACTGCAGGGAGGACATGGCTCTGACTGTGGCGAGGACATGGCTTTTGGCTGGACTCTGGCTGAGGCGTTCCATCATGGCAGCACAACAGCAATCCTGGTGAGCCATGAGCCGGCCGACAGAACAGCCAGCAGAGTCGAATAATATGAAAAGAAAATCAGCTCTATAACAGCAAATTAAATCCACTGAAGTATTGTTTTTTAAAATGACTTACCAACCCCTCATTCTGCATAATTACACAAGTGGCAACAGCAGGTCACCAATGGAACAACTCATCCCTCTCATGAAGCACATGTTGTATGTATGCTTTTTGCACGACTTGCATGAATTTTGGGCAGTTCCACATCATGCATGCTATAGCATTTAGTATTATTGATCTTTATCATTGATATTTACGTGTATTAATCCCACATGACCTCCACAGCTAAACTACAGATGCTCAAAATTCACATGATCCTTCAACTTATGCAAACACAACAGCGTTATGGATGTGACACCTTGAAACTGCACATCAAAATGTAAGTCATTATGAGGAGTAGGGTGGTGAGGGGTTGGGCTCTCCCCAAGGGGCCCGACACCCCCAGGGCCTGAAGAGGGGGACCAGACTAGTGGACAGACCAGACAAGCGGACAGACCAGACTAGTGGACAGGTCTCTTGGGAAGAATCCCCAGCTCTAGATGACATGTCCAACACACACAGGAATCAACCTCCTCAATGGGCCAATGTTTCAAGGCCCTACTCCCATAGCAGATGATGAAACCCAAAAAAGCTGTTTCGTAACCTTCAGAGGCTCTAAACCTTTCAACCCAATGTGGGTCAGGCCCGGGCCCATCAACACCTGTCAATGGCATATGTTCACGCTCGGCTGAAGTGCAGCAGAGGCCTAGGGCCCTGTGCTGGGGCCAGAGGATCAATACCGAAGCACAGCACAGCCGTGCCCCCCCCCCCCCCCCCCCAGCACAGCCCTTGGATTGGCATACCACAGCACCCTGCACGGTGGGGTGGGGCCTGCCTTTAATTAGCTTGTGTTACTCTACAAGATCGATGCCACAATTCGATTCAAAACTACCACTGATCGATCATCAACATCAGACACATCCATAAAAAGAATGGGACGCTCAGCTACTGCAACAGGAGTCATCTAAATGGAAAAAGCCATGGGATTTGTGGGAGTTGGGGAGTGGGGAGTGTTGTGCCACAAAAACAGACCTCAAATGATGATTGTTCAGAGTCTTTTTATGGTTAAGTTTTTTTGTGGTTTCTGACACCCATATCAATTCTTGCAAACAGCTGGTCACTTAACCCCACCACGTGTTTGCTTGTTCATGTAAAAAGATTATCTGTCTCTAGCGTTAGATATCTGTCCCATTTATCTACCGAGAGAGAGAGTAGAGTTTTAAAAGAAAATGTAAAGGAATGAAACTGATGATGTCATATACCTACTTCCTCCTCTGACTTACTACCAGGCTCAACGGGGGATCCCAGATGAGTGTGAATTGATTCCAATAGATCGTAGTCGTCAAAGTCCAAGACAAACTCCTCAAAGTCCTCAAAGCCGTCCAAGGAGAAGAGCCCCCCATGATGGCCCTCCTCGTGGCCGGTGCCGGCACTGGGTTTGTGGGATGGGGTCATGTTGGACGAGCCCCTCTGGGCGCGGTGCTGCTTCGCCTCCTTGTCTGTCATCTTTTTGGCCCGTGCCTCCTCCCCTCCCCGCTGCCGCTGGGTGCCCTGCTCATCCAGGGCGCGACGCTCCTGCACCCGCTCCTCGTCCTCCTTGTCCTGAGCGGCACCTCTGTGTTAGCAGCCCAGCCAACAACACTGCCGTCCCATGCAGAGGTTCTCGACAGCCCAAGCCAGTAAAAAATATGAAGAAACAAAAAAAATCTGGAAAATGCTTGACCCTTGTGCTGATGTTTGCAGTGGAAGAGATATCTCAGCGCTGCAAGTTCTACAGTGTCCACAGATAAATCCAAAGCCAGTGTCAGTAGAGAGCGTCTGCTGTGAGCCCCGTCATTTGCTGTTAGCACTCCTAGAACCAGACTAAAGACCTGAGGAGAAATGAAAGGAAAGAAAAAAAGATATTTGATGCAGTGTAGGAAGGATCTTCCGCCACAAAAGATGGGCTGTCTGTCCAGCGATGCTTTTGGTCTGCTGTCAATATTAACCAGAGCAGAAAGGCTCTGGTCCTAATGTGAGTATCCCAGGCACGCAGGGGAGGCCCTGTTGTCTAATGGCCTGAGGCTCTGCAGTCCAGCGAGCCACCCGACTGGGAGGTGACAGGCAGCATCCAGGTGAGAACACAGCAGGGACTCCAGACTTGCTTCACAGTCGGTGGGGGAACTGCGGCTACGCGCACGGACAAGAGCTCAGAGAGTGTTTTTGTTTTTTTCTTCTTCTTTGGTTTCTCCACTAACCTGGCGTCAGCGATGGCATGGTTTCCGTGACGTTGCCAATTGATTGTGATGCTGCAGCCCGGGACCCATCAACAACCCCTCCCCCCACACCCCTTGCCCGCCACCGCTGGCCCCCTCCAACCGCCCAACTTCTCCCCCCACGATGGTGCCGCCCTCCTGGAGCTCGACTCGCCCCCTCTACTGCAGCCGGACTGCCGTCGGCAAACTGCAAGCAGGCGAGCGAGCGAGCAACCCGGCGATGAGTCACGCGCTGCAAAATCAACACCCACACCTCCAGTCTTGGTTGACAAGAGACGAGGGCAGAGGCAGATCCAGAAATAAGACTGATCGCTAACCACGCTGCCACCGGTACACACAGATACAGGCACACTCGCTCGCTCACAGAAGACGACAGCAGAGGCCCACATCGGGCCTGAAGATCTCCCTCCGTCGCGACACTGGCAACAAACACAGGAAATGAGAAAAAGCAGAGAGAGAGAGCGAGAGAGAGAGGGAGAGAGGGAGAGAGAAAGAGAGAGAGAGGCCGAGACAGAGAGAGAGAGAGAGAGAGCTGTCGTCTCGGCGTCACACTTAGTCAAAGTGCGTCCAGATGCACAACATGGTGCTTGGCAATAGGCTGCACTGTCTCTAGATCCCACGTCTCCATGGAAACCATGATTGCTACCGGAGCTCTCTCCTCACTCACTGGGCTGGTACCTGCATAGCGGCAAGCCTCTTCAGGCCGCGCCACAGGGACAGACGCACAGACACACAAACATCCTACCGGGCATCTCTACACCTCACACAAGCACACACATTTGAAACAATGAACAAAGGGGATCTTTAGTGCCAAAATCAAATAACTGGCCCTAACACTGCAAACAGGATTTAGCATTGCTTATTGCATTGGACTTTTATTATTGATAAGAAGATGGTCAGAAAACCCGTGAGTACATTATGGAATCATCACCCGCCTTTGGCTGTGCATTACAGTAATGTCTTATTCACTGTGTGCTATTGTCACATGGTCAACAAAAGTGAAACAGGCGATGCATTTGATGCCGGCTGCAAATGTGCACGAGTGTGAGTGTAATGTCATTCGGCCGCACCCTCCGCCCACTGATGCATGCGCTGCGGGACCACTGGGGTGGAAGGGTGCGGAGCGGATGTGAGCGGCAAATATCCCATCCTGCCATTCCACACCACCGAAATTCAATGGCTTGTTCCAGAGCAGGGTCCCAGTTTCCGATCCTATCTGGGGTGGCAGTCAATGAGCCTGTGCTCTAAAAGCAGGAAGGGCCACAAGTGGGGTCGAGCCCATGATAATCAATCTCAGCTACTGTGTTAATTACAGCCCAAGGCTACGGCACTCTCATCCCATCCGCTCACCTCAAACAGCAAGCAGAGAAATACAGGGAGGGGGGGGGGGGGGGGGGAAAAAGGGGGGGGGGGGGGGGGGGGGAGAGAAAAGAAGGGGGGGGGGGGGGGGCGAGAGAGAGAGAGATAGATAGAGATAGAAATGAAGCAAATGTTTGCGTACGTGTGTGTGTATGTGAGGAGAGACAGTGTGTATGTTGAGAGAAAAAGAGAGATAGAGAGAGAATGAAAGAGAGAAAGAGAGAGAATGGAAGAGAGAATGAAAGAGAGGTACTCTAGTACCATTTCCTACATTCACCAGCCTCTCTCCTACACGCGCCCTTTGCAGCAGGACAGGAGACATAAATTAGTGGTGTGTGTGTGTGTGTGTATGTGTGTATGTGTGTGACACAAACACACCATTGCCTCCCTTTAGGCTTCCCAGGGAGGGGAAGCTTGAACTTTGACCCTGATCTCACAGGAGCCACCTGGGCTTGGGCATGATGAATAGCCTGCTTTTGTGCCATAAGTGAGTGGCAGTGAGTGATGGCCACGTCTGGCGTAAGGATTACTAATCCTAATTTATTCCAGAACGTCAGTGCTATACTAACAGGGTAGAGCAGATTACAGACAGACAGCCTGGTCCCGAGGCAGTGGAGGGCCAAGATGAAACCTGTGTTTAGAGTGCCTGTCTTGGCCATTCAGAATCACTGAGCAATCAAACTGATTTCTGGCCGAGTGTTTCCGTCCCCACTGGAAAAATGTTCACTGATTTATGTGCATTTTTCAGGACCTCCCCCAAACAATTACAAACATGTTTTTCAATTAAACATCTGCAGGGTTTTCCTGACCAGTAATCCAGATGTAGAGACGCAGATTGAGAGGGAGAGACTTCCCCCAGGTATGGTGGGAGGGAGGGGTGCGGGGTGAGGGGAGGTGCTGTGGGGGGTAAATCAGGGAATGATTTCCCAGACCAGCGGGACACAGCAGGACGGGACCATATGGATGGCTAATGAAGACATGTTTGTAACTGTTCCCATGGCAGACATGCCACCACAAATCTCACAGAGATCCCAACAGCTGGGAATGGAGGACCATGGGATATGACTTGACCAAACCCAACCCCACCCCCCTTCCCAACCTCAAACCTCTCCGACCCCAACCCAACCACCCCCCTCTCCTCTTTGCATCAGGCAGGAGAGATGCTGCTGACGAAGACTTGGCTGCTTAAGTCTCCGGAACGAGCGCCAGCAGCGTGCTTTGCTCTATGAGGCCGAGGGATACGTGGCATTTAACGCATAGTAGCAGTTTATCGTGGAGCTTAGTCCAGATCCCCATCTGATGAGCATCCATTAAATTTAGCAACCTCCCGGTGCAACCTAAGTCTGCCGTGATTTTTAAAGCCCCAGGGGTCAGCAATGGCCTCTGCTGATTATACCCTATCGCTCAGCGTTTCATTACTGGAGCACAACATTTTGAGGTTTGTTTAGCTATGCCCGGGGCTCCAAACGAGTCTGTTTTATTACAGGCGACCATGGGAGGAAAAATAGCTGAAAGTCCAATTGCCATATGGACACTGGGGCCCTTAGTGACCCAGACCGCACTGGAGCAGTCTCAGGGTTTGTTTACCCGAGCTTAATAAGGCTGGGATGGGCTGAGGAGTCCACTGGCTGGCCAAGTCATGCCAAGGAGATGAGGCTGCAGTTCCTCTGACCGCCACAGCACATCGACTGAGGACGAGGCCACAGACCACAGAGCTGTATGTTCCCCCTGTTTCTCAATAAACCCCATAGCTGCCAATCTGGCCTGGAAGCTAACAAACAAATAGCCAGCCGTTCTTGCTCCGCTGCTCGGAACGCTGCATGAGGTTCTGACCGGGCGAAGGTTCTGAGCGCTCTTGGGTTCCTAGAATGGGTTAGCGGCACTTTTTTAAAGTGATGAGACCCAAAACTCGAGCGGCCACCCCGCTTCACTCCCAAGAAAATAAAAAAATTGAAGAGAAGAGAAAGATTAGGAGTAGATGAAAGATTGAATGCATTTGGCGCGCACTACACTAATCCCTCCAACCACACGGCTCCCTCCAACCACAATGATGACTCTTTCAGAGCAGCAGTTGCAGGGGCGCATTTAATGTGAACTTGAAAAGCCCAGGAACTAGAACTGACCGCACATTAATACGTCCCTCAACTCTGAAGAGGGCACCAGAGTTCCTTTAGGCTGCATGAAATTCATAACAGACACTGAAATGAAACAAGAGAAATAAGAGCAAGTCATGAACTCAATCAGCCAATGACTGCTGTGGGAGGGGGGATGAGGGGAAGTGAAGTGGGATAGGGAGTGGGGGGGGGGGGCTTTTATTTTGACAACCAGCTCTTTCCCTTTGTGCTTCCTGCCCCCTACTGGCCTGCTTACTCTTCATGTCATCCAGGTCGGCGCTGGCCAGCATCTGGGCCTCAGCCTCGTCTGTGGGCACCTTCTGGTAGACGGCCGTCTCCATGGCGGTCATGCTGCCGATGCAGATGCGCTCTCGCAGGTCGTAGCTGGTGCGCTGCGTCCCTGGCAGGCGATGCAGGGGCTTCCTCCGGAACCATCCGCGCGTGCTTAAACCGACTGGCTCCACTGCAGGACTTAACCTATAGAAGCACACTGGTTTAACTATCAGCACTAAAGTGTAGGATGAGTGCATATCAAAGCATGCAACAACTGCAAAAAATTGATGTTCAATTTAGGTGTCAAGACCAGCCGCCTGCATTAGATCAGCTCAACATACATCAATGCAGGTTATTCACAAATTAAAGGTTACCACAAGTAACCTGCGATTTTAAAATTTGTTGATATTCTTGTGTAAGGGTTGAGCCTATTTTTCAAAGCCCGTTATATGTTTATAATATATTTAAAAATATATAAATTCCATAACTGTCTCAAAAACATTTTATTATGTTTTAGGCACAAAAACATAAAAAAAATCAACCCTAGCATGAAAAGATTCTCTAAATATCTAAATGTCTAAAAAATAATAGAGCAAGCCAACTAACTGACAGTTCACATTGTAAACAGCAGATGGCGCCAGAACACAGGCCTCCGGTCACTTCAGTGCAGCATCAGCAAAACCACATGCTGCTTTCACTCCAATTATTGTAGCACAACACTGCATTCTATTGTCCTAATTTTCCAATCTGGCTCAGAGAGACTGAATAAATATACAGCGACTATGTGGAATAGTGTGTCCTGATAAGAGAACAGACCTCGGGTACCTGCGCATCACTGTGGACTGCAGATCCACAGCTTGCCCTATGCATTATTCATGGCCTCACCCAATAATTTATACCCTGATTGCCATGTGTTTTTATAAAGCCAGATGGGTTTCCAGACACAGCTCACATGTAAGCCTCTGGGCGTTTAGGACTATGAGCATCGCTGCTCTCCACTCATGTTCTGTTCAAAAGTGTCAAAATGAAAAAGAAATAAAATAAATGTGTCAGCTAAGACTAAACACACAGTCGTCCTCAGCCAGGAAAAGGCAGAGACACAGACAGAGACTTGATAGCTACACTCTCTATGCAAACTTATCTTTTCTCTCAAAGCCGATCTGTGAAATGAAGACCCAGGATCAGCGAGAGTGAGAGTATTGAATGTTGCAAAATCACAGCTTTCCAGATTTACTGCCAAATACTCCCACCGCCTCTTATCTGAATTCAAATTCAGAATAAATACACATCTAACCTTGTGCTTTGATCCAGTGTTTAAGAACGAAGGCCAATCTGGGAATCCTACCTGCTGGGTGCATCTTCCTCCTCTTCCTCCTCTTCCTCCTCCCCGTGCCGCTTCCGCGTCTCCCCCCCCTGCCCCTGCGCGTCCTCCGTGGCCTGCTCCGGCTCCTGGGGGTCTGGCGGACGCTCGCTCTCTATGTGGAAGCTGCTGGAAGGGACGGGAGCCGCCAGGTCCTCCTCGCTGCCCAAACTAAACTAAGAGAACAGCACACACACACCATCACACACACACCAGCGGCCCAGACACCTCATGTCCGCCCCCCCCCCACCCCCCGACCTCTCTCTCTCCTAGACACACATCACAAGGATCTCAGACTCTTTGGCACCAGGTCGTCTGGGCGCTCCCAACACCCCTCTCTCTCTCTCTGTGTCTTTGTGTCACTGTGTTGGTGCATGTCTTAGTCATTCTGAGCAGTTACCTGTTAAACATGCACTCAGCAGATTGATATCTACTCTGCGTCAGCTCTTTGTCCAGTTCTCATTTTACTGGAGGGTAAAGGTGAATCCTCCGTCAAAGCTTGGCCTGATGGCGGTGACGCCTACAATCTCTAAACAGTGAGGCTGAATTAACTCATAATACTGAGTGCTGTCTGGATCTGATCAGCCCACCTCTAAACAATTGTGTTACATTCTCTGGGAATGACATTGCTTTTTTTACTTTTCCTGTATCTTTCTTGTTCATTTTTTACGAAGCATTACACAAATATTTTCATTAATGCAAAAGCATAGATGCAATGCAGGTTTTACATTAATACTCTCAGTGTATTTGTAATAAAAAAACAAACCCTGATCCTCTGAACGCACCAATAAAACATTGAACACATTGACCAGAACACAGTACAAGCCAGTGCAGTGTTAGGAGGAGCTATTCATTCAGTCGGGCTTTGGGCTCGGGGCTTTGGGCTTTGGGCTTTGGGCTGGGGCCTTTGGGCTGGGGGTTGGGGGTTGGGGGTCCGATCCACCATCAGTGGCCCACGGCTGAAGTGCCATTGAGCAAGGCACCTACTGTAACCCCTCACAACTACATGGGCACCTCAATGTGTGTTTGACTTTGAGCTGTGATTTACTAATTCACAATTGGGTCAGATGCACAATTCATAATTGGGTCAAATGCACAATTGGGTCAATTGGGTCTATTCTATTCTATTCTTGAGTTCCAAACACACACCCCCTTACCTGCGTCAGGTCCTCAGGAGGCTCAGTGGGTGTGGCCACAGGACCCCGCCCCTCAGTGTCTGACTCCGCCTCCTCCTCGTCGACCTCATGGATGGTGGGGGTCACCTCGGAGGGGGGCATGGAGGTCTTCTTTTTCTTCCGCTTCTTTTTGCGGCGGCGGTCCATGCTGAGCACCCTCTTGCGGAAGCGCTGTGGCGGGGGGAGGTGGGTGGAGAGCGGGTGGTGGGTGTGGTGGAACATGTGCCGGTGGTCTGCAGGGTTGAGACAGATGAAGGGTGGGGAGTTTCGGGAGTTTGGGGGGGGGGGGGGGGGGGGGCGGCAGAACATGGGAGTGTTTGTGAAAAGCATTTTAAGAATTTTTCCTGTTTTCATAAAGTGTTCCAAACTTCCAAACTTCCAAGCCCAATTTTTCCTGTTTTTGTAAAGAGTTCCAAAGTGCCCATTTTTTCCTGTTTTTATAAAGCGTTCCAAAGTGCCCAATGCTGGGCGGAAGCCAGCTTAACATTGGCAAAGGGGAGAGTGAGAAAACCACACAAGTGGGAGTGTGTGTGCGTTTGAATCACCGCAACACAGCTTCACCTTGCATGTTTGAAGAAACCTCCAACGGAATCCGATAATTAATCTCTGTGAAATGGTTCACCTTTCAGACACAAGAGCCTTTCTATACTACACTGTACATTTAATTCTTCTTTGATTTTTTACAAAGCAGCTTTGACACCCTGATGACGATCTGCTAATCAATGGCTAATCCCTCAAAACTTCAGCACACAAGGCAACATGACACATGAAACACTCGCCACAGTGCTTTAAGACTGATAGATTCACCAGCCTGAGGACAAGCACAAACATATCGTGTTCTGAATATTCTCTACCTTAACCAATCATAACTTCAGCGTCAGAGAGTCACATCCCTGTAGGCAGATGTCTGTAGGCAGTCCACTAAACCACACAGACATCTAGAACATACAGGAGATAGAGGGATGCATTCAACCATCTCTCTTTCTGTTCATGCTACTCCAAGACTTCCGTAATTTCACAACATTTTTTATACCACATAAAAGTATGTGACAATAAAAAGGTCCTTGATCCCTTGATTCCTTAACAGTGCACCTGTGATACAAAACTGATATTATCCACTAATACAGAAACTACTTGGCTAGCGCTGCAGCCACACACTACGTACACTCTGCACACACACTACACCTAGAAGAGTTGTGGGTGTGTGTGTGTGTGTGTGTGTGTGTGTGTGTTTGTGTCGAGCTCAAACCCTTAATCATTCACACTGAACAATGTAACATTTAGTTCATCCTGTGTGTAACATTGTTTGGTACTTTAGTTTCTTTGTTTTTGTGGAAACATGGCAAGGCAATTTTATTTATAAATTGCATTTGAAACACAAAGGAATTTCAATATGCTGTAACATCCAAATACGATTTAACAATTGTAAATTTAACTGATCTGTAACCTGTGGTACTGTTATAAGTTGATGTTTTTTGTTTGATCTAAACAGCAACTTTGATTGAATTGATTTGATTAAAAGGATGAAAACATCAATTGTTCTCCATTTTCTGCAACTCAGTCAAGGCAATAGTAGCTGATTGTAGTGATAGTGATAGTGACTTTTAAAAGCTCCTGACACTATTTTGGTTTAATACTATTCAGAGAATTTACAGTTTAGATTACTTATTGAATATACTGTATATTATTGTGTATAATATATCTAATAACCATACATTAGGCCTTACATTTCATTTGCCTCCACTGACCCTTTATCTTTTACCAATAATAACAAAAACATTTTAGTGTGCAAGCAGAGCTGACATACTAACTCCTTTCCATACAAGTGTGTCACAACAGACTCAGCTCCAAGGACGAGATTTACAATATCTGACGGCTTGGCGTTGGCTTAGCTTAGGGCTTCTGGAGGGCAAGCGGAACAAAGCAAGGCCATTAGAGTCTCCGAGACCAGGACCCAGACAAGTGGCTCTCACAGTGACGGAACCATTAATCTCGCCCGGCCGACGCTAGGGAGCGAGAGGTTCTGAGCAGACCCTTAGGAAGGCCTACTCGCCCATGACTGATGAGGCCTCACTAACAAACATGGCAGCTCATTTGCAAGTTTTTGAAAGTCAAGTGTGCGTGTGAATGTGTGTGTGTGTGTGTGTGTGTATGTGTGTGTGTTTGTATGTGTCTGTATGGGTGGGAGCGTATGTGTGTGTGTCTGTGTGTGTGTGACTGTGACTGTTTGTGTGTTGCTTTGTCGTTGGATTTGTGTGGATGTGTGCATTTGTGTGTGTGTGTGCGTGTGCCTGTGTGTGTGTGTGTGTGTGTGTGTGTGTGCGCGCATGTGTGAGAGTGTGGTCATGTTCACTTGATTTGTCTAGGGAAATACTGAGGTTGAATCTGCCCCATTGACTTTCATGACCTTTGCCTAGCAGCCCCATTCACACAGCCCTAGTGTGTGAGAGATCAGTTTCCCCTCGGGCTGTTGTCACAACAGCACTTACACTCAAAGTCTTTCTCATTGTAGCTGCGGCCCATTTTCTCTGCCCCATTGGCTGCGGACTCCGAGATGATGTCGCCAAAGCGCTCCACGGACAGGGCCTTCTCAAGATCCTCAGAGTCATCCTCCTCTGCTTCTGAGGGTTCCCGCTCCTCTTCAGCCAAAACCTGCCATCAGAAGTCACCATTAGTGAGTTAGCACCAAAGACACTGGGGACACTGTTAGCACGCAAGCACTATTACTAAACTATTACACTATTAC